>JBBPBX010019401.1:21410-44493 GCA_038048925.1 Garcialebias charrua | reverse complement strand
CTAGCCTATTTGGCACCCTGGGCGAGCAACTCCAACGGCCCCTCCCCACCTAGATTGCCAGTGAGGGTCCTCCCCCAGAAAATTTGGAATAAAATCGATGCCATTTCCTGCATTCTGGTGTATTTTAATGGGTTGTTCAACATCTAGTTTTACCTACATATACAGTATAAACTATTCAATTAGTATTTAGAGTTAATGGCAGAACAAGAAGTAGCCTGAGACAAACGTAGCATTAACACTGTATGAACATTATTCAAGAATTGTTTCTATAAGAACATTATCAAATATTTTACAAAGTATGTGAATGGTAAGATACTAACGATAACAGCATTGTAAGAGGGGGACAGTTGAACACGGAGGCCTCCACTTCTGTTTAATGACGGACGGTTTCTTTTTACAAAGATGGCCTCCTTTACTCCTCTCTCAAACCATCGTTCCTCTCTATCAAAGAGGAACGATGACTGAGTTTGTCACAGCTCCTCAGACTGAAGAAGTCTTTTTGACACAAAGAAGAATCTGTCCAGAGGACTACATTTATTGAGCCTGCATCAGGACAATAATCTGTAAAGCTTTAGTACATTTGATATGGAAAACACATTTTGACTTAGCCAATTAATATATTTTCAATGGTATGCAGTGCAGGCTTATTTCATATTACTTTCATACTACTGTATTCCCTTTCATTGCTTTATGTATTTATTATCTTACTTTGAATGATAAAAATATAATGAGCCACTACTGCTGTTTAGAAAGTGTTTATATTGGAACTAATGCTTGTTTACACATTACAACAGCTCACCTGTTCCTTCATACTGACAGGAACAATCCCCACATCACTCCTGACTCTGCTCCTGACACTAAATCACATTTTAAAAATTGTCATAAAATTGTCATAACTCGGTACAAATCTCCCCTTTTTACAAAGCCTTATGATCAATTCAGGCCAATTTCATTAAACGGTTGAATCATCTGCAGCTGTTTGAAAAATGTGTCAATGTTTGTACATTTAGCTGCGTCTGTTTCCAGAACCTTTCTCTTTTTAATCCTTCTCTTCTCTGCACCACCGGGCACGTAACAAAAACAAAACTAAAAGTGGAGGCGGGGACCGCGGCCCCCGCAGCTGCTGCGGTGATAAACTGATGACATGGGAATAAATGAAGGGCGGGGCAGCCCAGGAGCAGCGCGGTAGTGGTGTTCTGTGTTATATGTTAAAAAAAGTTGTAGAAGATAAAAAAAAAAAAAAAAAGAGGAGCGGCGTCTCCTCTTCTTCTTCTTTTCTCTTTTTCCTAAACTGCACAATATTATGATGCCCCCTGCTGGAGGCCGCCCTGGACGGCTGCCCATGTCGCCCATAGGAGGAACCGCCACTGGGGGGGTTGTCTTTGGGAGAAAACCAGAAAAATTCCACACCTGCATGGGGAAACCATGTAAATTCCACATAGAAAGGCCCTAGGAGGCAATTCTGTCACCTTCTCATTGAGAGGCAACAACGTTAACCACTGCTCCTCCGTGCCTCTACCCTACCCATTCAACCAGAGAAAATAAAAGCCAAGTTTAGTGAGCAGAAGAGCGAGCAGACCTGCAGCAGATTGTCTAGACCCTACTGAGTCTTGATCTCTGCATCACAGAGCTAGTGTGGAACCACATGAGGAGACAGATGACACTGAGACAGACTGAATCCACCCAAGAGCTGTGGCAAGATCAGAGATGATAGAGCTGGGCTATATTTAACTCAGAACTGTGGTGGTGCTAAACCCATTTTGACCCGGGGATTTTTAGATTCGAGTTAATTTATGCCTGAGCGTCACATTGACACACAAAGCTAACACAACAACGACTGTTCCTGTTAGCTGCTGCTCTTTTACTGCTCTGATGGTTTAAACTACCGTACACTAAAGAGGTTTGCTTGATAAAATGCCAGTATCAGACCATTTCACTTCCAACCATTTATAGAATACGAGCCGTATAAAAAGATGGCTCTCTGATCACTGACATTTCAGCGATTTACAACAAAATAACGGAGATACAATTATAAGTGTTCGCATATCTTTCAGATAAGAGTTATTTTTTAACTGAGCCACAGATAAGGAAATCATTAGCAAATTGGTTAGATGTTTGCCATCTTAAAGGGATAGTGCAGATGCTTTGAAATTTGTTTCTTTGGAATTGTTATGAACAAATATTTCCTGTGGAAGATAGGCAAGTTTAATCTGACCAGACAGACGAGCTACGATCATTCAAGGACATCCACGACCAAAGTGGAAGTCATAATCTTAAAACAACTTTAATAAAAAAAATTCTTACCAACACTTTTATAATCCTTACATGGTGATCACTTTCACATTTCAGTTCCTCCAGCAGAAATATATTCCTGCTGGAAGTGCCGCAGCTGTTTGCACTTGTCAATAAAAGGTCTACAGTTTTCTGTAAAGGACCTTGTAATGCAAAGCAAAGGGGATGTAAAGAGTTAAAAAACGGCATATGCATGAACTGCTATAAATATTGTTATATTGGGGTTGTTTTTGACGACAGCAATAAATTTCAGTCTTGGCTCAGATTACTTGCTAGCTCGTACAGTCAGAATTAAACTCTATTTTTCCAAAATGAGGTTGTTCAAGGAGCTATCTACAACAAGTAAGATATTAATAGTTCACACTCATTCCATAGAACCCCACCCCCCAAAATAGTTGTGAGGTTGTTGTTGTTGTTTTTTACTTTTAAAATAACACATTTTCTTTTTGTCTGAAATCTAAAACTAAAATGGTAGAAAATCAAAGTTTGTGTCAAAAACTATGAAAATGTTTGTCAATAATTTCGTAAAAGCAGCACTGCAAACTTAGGGATAGGTGTCAAATCCTATCAATAGAATCTATCAAAACTAAATAAATCTAACTCACAATAATTGTCTGTGATGCACCATTTGTGTCTAAAATTATTAAAAATGCATCAGTGCGGCAAACTTTTTGCTTACGTGTTCGTTCAATACATCAAACAAAGCCATTAAAATGTCTTTTCTGTCAGTAAAGTGTCTGAATACGGAGGGGAGCGCCAAATGTCTGGTTTTGATGGTTGATGGTTTTCTTTTCATTAAGCGTCATCTAATGAAAGTGATGCTGCCTAGCTTTAAATGGCTGATCCTTTTCAAAAATACAACCCATTTATAAAGATTTATGTCCTCAGGTGGAAGAAACGGCCTTGAGCTGAGAGCCACAGAGGAGCACCAAAAGCACTGACACTTGACTATCTGTAATGTGATTTGCTGACAAGCACAGTAGTGTTTAAACAGCGTTTAAATTACTTCCAATTTTAAACTACAACATTTTTCATGTTCGTAAAAAGCTGTGAAAATAAATAATCAACAACATATTCCAATTTCAGTTGTGTAAATCTAAATTCTGAGACCTTCACGTCAAGCAGTTGTTTTTTAGTCGTATTATGAACAAGAAAAAAATATATATATTTTAGTGTTTGACGATTAATGTGAAACTCACAGGTAAAAATCATTTTAAAAAACTGTGTTGGTTATAGAAAAAAAGTTACTATTGTCCTGCAAAACATCTATCAGCAACAATCTGCCCTAGGAGTACATAAAAAAATTATATCCTTACTTTAGAGGTGAAATATACAGGTAGTCCTCGGGTTACGACGGTCTCGAGTTACGACGCATCTCCCATTTACTATGAAAAGCCTTATTTCGAGTTACGCAGTTTTACGTCATAAACGTCGTGACGCAGCGGCAGGAGAATACACTGCACTGTACTGTGAACGCGGTTTTACGTCGGAAACGGAATGCGGAATACGGCAGATGGACCGGTTTTACGACGTAAACGTAGCGGTGGAGGAATACACTGCAATGTACTGTACAGTGTGTGAACGCGGTTTTATGTCGTAAACGGAATGCGGAATACGGCAGATGGACCGGTTTTACGTCGTAAACGTAAAGCAGCGGCGGAAAATATTGTACTTTACGCGGTGGAGCGGCGGAAAATATTGTACTGTACGCGGTGCGGCGGCAGAAAATATTGTACTGTACGCGGTGCAGCGGCAGAGGAATACTGTACTGTACTATGAACGCTGTTTTACGTCTTAAACGGAAAACGGAATACAGGTACAGCAGATGGACCGAGGAGATCAGTGTCAACGGTATCCTGGTAGGCCATTAACTCTTTTTTCCCTTCATTATGGCTCCCAAACGTATGTGTTTTTTGATAATTATGTAGGGTACTGTGTTAGAATAGGCTAAGTGCTTGGTAATACAGTACTGTACATGTATATGGTGCAGTATGTACGTATATTCCGACTTACGTTGAAAATCGGTTTACGACGCTGCGTAGGAAAGGATCTACGTCGTAAGTCGAGGACTACCTGTATTCTGACACACTCTAAATTTCTTCTGCCAAACAGAAATTAACAAATAAAACTGGTCTTCCTTGAAGGAATGCACATCAAGGCTTACTTTTTTAGACCCTGTGAATGTTTGTATTTTTCAAGAAAATAATAATTTGATCTTTAACTTTACTGATATCACTACTAAAAACATCCCTAATTGCAAATTTAATATTCATTTATTTTTGGAAATGCATTTTTTCTGTTTTGTACCCTGGACATTCCATAAAGACATGTTGAACCGTTTCAGGGAGATTGCTGGTGCACTTGTCACATAGTCCTGTTTCATACTTTCTAATTATTTTAAGAGATTTATTAAGGCTTGTGTCCCCTACTCTGTTGTACCACTGGTACATTTTCATTTTTAAATATCTTCTTGGTCTACTGTCTTCAAATATCTCCTCCTACATGTCTCTGTGTGTGACATTTTTTTTAGTTAATTTTTTTTTTTTTATCTGTATGCCTCTCTTATGATTTTCTATTGTTGTCGCTGTTGTCATTCTTTGTTAAAAACAGGTCTCTCTTGTAAATGAGTCCTCGAGACTCAATGGGATTAACCTGTCTAAATAAAGGTTGAATGAATGAATTTAACTAATAAATAAATAGAGCATAAACTGTGGGGTAATAGTTTTATGTATGATGGTCAACAACCAAAATAAGAGTTTGAGCCATCGGCTTGTTTTTTAAGCCACAAACGTTGTTTGTTTGTTTGTTTGTTTATAAAAACATGCTTGTTGTTGCTAATTAATACTCTTGGAAATAGTCACCTCAGCAGCACGCATTAAAGAGAAAATCAATATTTGTTTTCAGCAACGCACTTGACAACAAGCCAAAATAAAATGTGCTTATTTAATTTTTTTGTGCCCTGCCGAAGCTCGTCTACGAGAAAACAAGTTCCGGTATCTCTCGTGATCTTGTTGTTCCCACAGGTCAAACAGGGACACGTCCTCGGTTTAGCGCTTCACGTCACATCAGTCTGAAGATTCCTCCGACTGCTTGGTCCGTAGACTGAAGAGGCTTCACATTACTGAGAGTGTTTATGACTCAATAAAAGTGTGTAGTTTGAATAAAGATTTTATGAATAATAAAAAGACAGCTGTTATTTGAATGTGGCAAATACAATCTTGATCAAATTTTTTTATAAATGTACTGATTTTTACATACTTTAACAAGCCCAAAGACGATCAGACAAGAGGGGTCACTAACAAAAAACTAACATAACAAAGACAAGGCCAACTTTTCTTAACAAACATTATGTGTACTGGAAATACAGTACTCAGAGTTAAATGAAGAAATTAGCTGCTATTGTTTATGGTTAGTTTATATTGAATGGTGTTGAATAAAAATTACACAGGTAAATTGTGGTTTAGGTTACAGTACAGCAATAAAATGGATTCAGCTTTTCACTAAAAGCTGCCTGATGGCAAGGTGAAGCAATAAATACAAAGCAGAACTTTTATTTTACCTATATTTAATTTATTTTTGTAGATTTTGCAAGTGTACCGAGTATTTCTGTCTGCTACAGTTGTTGACAGAAGTGGAACCCTTATCATGTCTACGTAAATCACAACACTTAAAAAAAAAGATACTTTAGGTTCTATACAGTATTTGGACTGATGCGACTTATATGGCTGTGCGACCTTTATGGCAGCAAGTACGGTAGTTTTAAGAATAAAAAATTAAGCGATAAAAGTGAGTCAAAGCAGGGCCCATTTTCATGCAACTCCAACTAAAAACCTTCGTGAGCAAATGCTGTTCGATGTAATTTTACACGTCATTACTTTTGTTGTTTACATTGTCACTGGCTTCCCAACCTAACACGGATGGTTGGAATCTGCTTTTAAATTAGTTGAAAAGCATTTAGCTTCCATACTGAGTGACAAATTACTACTATATGTAATTTGTCATTTTCAACAGGAACATTCCCAGATAGAAAGAAAGTAGCCAAGGTAGTTCCTCTCTTTAAAAATGGTGATGAATGTGAATTTAACAATTACAGGCCAATATCCTTGTTACCACAATTCTCAAAAATTTGACAAAAATTATTTGTGACCAGATTAGACCAATTTATTGATAAAGAAAATAATCTAAGTAACAGTCAGTATGGGTTTAGAGCACAAAACTCTACATCAATGGCTCTCATGGAGTTGATGGAACAAATAACTACTGCTGTCGATCAAAAACAATATTGTGTAAGTGTTTTTGTTGATCTAAAAAAAAACATTCAATACAATAGATCACACAATTCTCCTTGACAAATTAAATAAATATGGTGTTAGAGGACCAGCGTTGCAATGGGTATGCAGTTATTTGAGAGATGGGAAACAGTTTGTACAAATAGATGATGTAAGGTCAAATTTTTTGCAAATCACATGTGGAGTTCCTCAAGGCTCTGAACTTGGACAAAAGTTATTCATTTTATATGTCAATGATTTGGTAAAGGTGTCAGGACTCCTTAGATGTGTCCTCTTTGCTGACGATGCTACATTCTTTGGTTTAGGTGAAGATATTGAACAGATATCGGATTTGTTGAAGACGGAGTTTGTTAAAATACAAACTTGGTTTAAACTAAACAAATTATCATTAAACCTAGATAAAACTAATTATATGATATTTAGTAATTAAAAAAAACTGTTGATGTTCCATTTCAGGTTTCAAGCTAGGCTAAAGTGAATGGTGTCTGTTTGTAGCAAATAAACAGTTCAAAAATGTTTTACTCATCCTTCAATTCTTTATACGTTGCCCCCAAGGACCCAGACTTGGTTTCTGTAGTCCTTCAGACCCGACTTAACTTTGTTGGATTTTTCTACCTGGATTATTGAGCATGACTTTGATGTTTTGAACCACTTTGGCTACGACTGCCTCAAACGAGTCGATGGGGGAGAGGGCGGACTCCAGAAACCATTTAACGCCATCAAGCTGGTCGACTCACTATGTGAAGGTGCTAAAGACTTGAGTTCGTTGCAGCTCCTCAGACTGATGAAGTCTTTAGGATGAAAGACTAAACATTTCAATCAAATTCACCGTCCAGAGGACCCGATGTAAATTTGTTTGACCTGCCTCTTTAGACGATCACGGCCTATTTTGCTGCTTAAAAGCAAAAGTTTGCACATTTTGTAACTGCACAGATTTTATTTTACCGCTAAGGAAATGTGTAAACATGTTGCCACATTGTTGAATGTTTCCTTTTCCTCCATTTTTTTAAAAGTCAGGATGTGAATCTGTGCCACCTTCACAGTCCCACAGTGACGTGACAGGCTGTGCAGCTAACTGGTCTCACTTGCCCTTGTGCCCACCCTCAGTGTCTTTGGTCCCTGACATCCATTTGCGCCATTTGGCAGCACAAACCACCAAAATGACTCCCCACCCAACCTGCCACACCGCCGCTCTGAACTTCATTAGCGTTCTATTAATACAAACACAGTGAGGCACATGACTAACACCCGGCGTGTGAAGTGTGTGTGTTTCTGTGCAAGAAGTGTGTTTGTGAAGGCAACAATCCTCCAGCAGAGAAACCTGCTCACTGTTTAATTATTCAAACATAAACCTGCACACACTCTTCACCTCCTAGCATCTCACTGCTTCACTCCTTCCATCCTGCACCCTCACACACACTCCTCCTCATCTCCCTCTCCTTCAACCCACGTCCCCCCCTCCGTCCTCTTTGTCAGTGTGCAGCGGCCCTGAGCACTCACAGCTGATCTGTTCTGGCATCAGAGGAGAAGCGTTTTTCTTTTCCGTGGCACTGCTGTGACGTTCAGACGCAAACGTGCACACACACACAAGACGACCAAATAAGACAAGAGAGTACACTAGGAGAGACGAGACGAGGAGAGGACAGGAGGAGATGACTCCAGAGGCGATGGAGGAACTGGAGAGGAGGAGCGCAGTTTCGAGGCTGTAACTGAAATCTAATTATCACCTCAAGTCCCAGATGAATCCACGCCGGGCGCCCGCCGCACGTTCCAGCGTGACGCACGCGTGTGCGTGCATGAAAATGTCTGCACGTGTACGATCACCACATATTACCACTAACATCTGGAGCCTTCACACATCAATAATCCCTGCCTCTGTCCCCAGAGCAGAGCAGGACCTCTGTGTGTGTATGGCAAGCCCTTTTAACATTAAATCGGATTCACAGCACTTCAATTCCAGATATCTGAAATTGAATTATGACTAGTCATAATAGCTATTCAAGATATCTTGAATTACATTTTGACTAGTCAAAATTCGTATTTGAGATATCTCTAATTACATTCTGACTAGTCAAAATGACGTCAGATTTTCCATTGAGTTGAATGGAGGCTTCAATTTAAGATATCTTGAAATGAATTTTGACTAGTCGTAAATACAATTCTAGATATCTCTAAGTTAATTTTGACTAGTCATAATTTGCTTTCAAGATATCTCAAATTTAGTTTTGACTAGTCATAATTACAATTACAGATATCTTAAATTACATCATCATTTAAGATATCTTAAATGTATTTATGACTAGTCAAAATGTATTTATGACTAGTCAAAATGTAATTCAAGATATCTTAAATAGCTATTATGACTAGTCATAAATCAATTTCAGATATCTAGAACTGTACTTATGACTAGTCAAAATTCCTTTTAAGATATCTTTAAATGAATTCAAGATATCTTAAATATTTTATCATGTAGACGGCGTTTCTATTTAAGATATCTAGAATTCACATTATGACTAGTCAGAATGACGTACGAGATATCTTGAATTATAATTTTGACTAGTCACAATGACACAGTTTTACGCAGGCGGAAATAGGTCCGCTAAATCTTGTCAGGAGGACCCATGTCAGGTCTGTCCAACACAACGCCTGCTGTGTTTTTAACACGGTTTGTACCAAGCAGCTCGTGCTCGACATGAATTAAAAACACGGATGATTTATTGTTTGCAACAAGAAGACTTTTTACAACAAGAAGACTTTTTAAAACCGACGTCTTTTTCACTACAACAGGAAGTAGCAGACACACAGCTTTCAAGGTAAGAAAAAACGAAGCTAGCTTAGCGAGCTAACCGTTAGCTCCTGCTGCAACATACAAACAGTGTAAAAAAGCCCAATTTAATGTGATAAATTATTTGGAATATTTGAGACAGATATGGTATAAAAATGTATATTGTATTTTTTATGAGGTTCCATTAGTGCCAAAAATATGTTTGTGTCCATGTAATGTTCAAATGCTTTCTTCTTAACAGAAATAAAGAAATATCACTAAAAGAGAACAAAGCTGCACTTTGCAGGTTTTGTTACTTTCCATCACTCTGTGTGTGTGTAGCGTGCTGTGTATACTCTATAAATGATGTGTTAAGTGAATCAATATACAGTATACAGTCTATTACTTGTTTAAAGCTAAATATGTTATATGTGTGCTCAAAACAGTTCTGATCTGTTTTAGATCTCACTGGGTGTTGAAAAAGAAAAAGCTGATTTCTTAGATTATTTCTGTAGGTTTGCAGCTGATAAAGGAATTGTAACAACTTCTTTTTTTTTTTTTAAGCTGCCAAATGTTCCTCCTGCACTGGCCTGAACTCGAGATTTACAAAGATGACACAGACCAAGAACAAAGGTACCGGTAAATAAATAAAATAAGAGTGGAACACATTATTTTCTGTTATATCATAAATGGTGGTATCAAAAATGCAGGCTCAACCACTATCAGTTACCGGTACTGTAGTAGTATTTGCAAGTTACGTAAAAATCTTAACTCTCACAAATCTGTCCCACAGTGTCCTACCAAATTGCTCATTTACATTTATTTATTTCTAAGTTTATTTGACATATTTTTTATGTTGTAAGGGGATCCATCCTGAACCTGCAGCGAGGTGGTGGTACAAAAGCCCAGAACTGTGGGGAAAAGATGTCTGCACTTCACGCTTTACAGAGCGAACATAACCTGAGTTAATGTTTGTATGCCTGTTTCTTTTGTCAAAACTTATTGTGATTATGTCACTCGTGTGTTTGTAGGACCACGTCCAGATCCCGACATCCTGGCATCGGGAGAAAAACTACACCGGCTCGAGTCTCAAACATTTATCGCTCCTGTCCTAGATGGTCTGTCAACTTTGGAGCTGGTACCATCCAGATGTGGGCCTGTACAAAGATGACACAGACCAAGAACAAAGGTAAATAAATAAAATAAGAGTGGAACACATCCTTTTCTGTTATATCACTCATTCAACCTTTATTTCATCAGGTTAATCTCATTGAGCCTCGAGGACTCATTTACAAGAGCGACCTGCTACAAACTAAAGAATGATGACAACAGTAACAGTAGACATTTCCTTAAACAATCAACAATAGACAAACATAAAAGAGAAATACAGATTTTTTTTTACAAAATTAAAAACAAAATATTTAACAAAAACATTATAAAATGGATGTAGAAAATCAGTAGCAGTAATCAGTAACAGGAACACGTCTGCATTGGTTTTTGCCAGGATTCCAACAGATTTTAAAAGCCATTTAGAGAAGTGAAGGTCGAGAGCTTCAGATCTTTTTGTAAGATATTCCATGAAGCAGGAGCGGAGTAGGAGAAGGCCCTTTTTCCAAGTTCAGTCCTCACTGATGGAACACTGCAGGTAATCATGTCCTGAGAGCGCACGCTGTAGCTGCACTCACACAAGCCGTTTTCGCATTGACCAGCCCTTAAAGGCCCGGGTGGCCCCGCCCCGCCCTCTTTCCCGGGTTCAGCGTGTCCGCATTTTCCTTTTTTTCCCCGGCTCCGCCCTCGTTTTGGAACCATCTCCAACGTGGTTCCATCGGACCGCGGCCCGACGGGCCCAGTTTCACGTCATTTACTGCTCACATTTGATTCGTTGTTTGCAGCAGGGGCTGGACTGCTTCGTGTAGGGGCGAGACCAGAGGGCGTGACTAGCTGCGTGTTGAGTCATCAACTGCGATTTCGCCAGCGCACCTAAAAACACTCTATTTTCATCTAAAAACTACTTTCGAGTGCATAAAAATGATCGGAAACGTGTGTTTATATGCTTAACTTGCTAACTGTAGTGAAAAAACACATGAAAACTCAGTATTTATTTCGTTTTTTCCACAAATTCGCAACCCGGAAGTCCGCTCGTAAATTTCGCCAGGGCACCTAAAAACACACTATTTTCATCTAAAAACTACTTTCGAGTGCATAAAAATGATCGGAAACGTGTGTTTATATGCTTAACTTGCTAACTGTAGTGAAAAAACACATGAAAACTCAGTATTTATTTCGTTTTTTCCACAAATTCGCAAACCGGAAGTCCGCTAGTAAATTTCGCCAGGGCACCTAAAAACACACTATTTTCATCTAAAAACTACTTTCGAGTGCATAAAAATGATCGGAAACGTGTGTTTATATGCTTAACTTGCTAACTGTAGTGAAAAAACACATGAAAACTCAGTATTTATTTCGTTTTTTCCACAAATTCGCAAACCGGAAGTCCGCTAGTAAATTTCGCCAGCGCACCTAAAAACACTCTATTTTCATCTAAAAACTACTTTCGAGTGCATAAAAATGATCGGAAACGTGTGTTTATATGCTTAACTTGCTAACTGTAGTGAAAAAACACATGAAAACTCAGTATTTATTTCGTTTTTTCCAAAAATTCGCATTCTGAGCTTTTCGGTAAGAACTGCCCACCCACGTCAAGTGAATACCCCACCCACTTCAAGGCTTGCTCTCCGGACAGTGCGCAATCAACGAGGGCGGGCCAGAGCTGGCTCTGGGCCAACCAGAGACGAGCGGGACCGGGGAGGGCCGGCAAATGCGAAAACGGCTACAGAGACATGTAGGAGGAGATGTATGAGGGCAGCAGACCAAGAAGTGATTTAGAGATGAAAATGTACCAGTGGAAGAGTCTGCGTGAGGTTAATGGTGTCCAGTTAACCAGTGAATACAGATCATAAATAAAGTTTTTTTTTTAACTCTCACAAATCAGTCCAACAGTGTCCTACCAAATTGTTCACCTGTCCCTTTATATTTATTTAAAAGTTTATTTGACATATTTTTATGTTGTAAGGGGATCCATCCTGAACCTGCCAGCAAGATGGTGGTGGTGGTGCGAAAGCCCAGAACTGTGGGGAAAAGATGTCTGCACTCCACGCTTTACAGAGCGTACACAGGTATAACCTCTGAGTTAATGTTTTTATGCCTGTTGCACCGTACGTTTCTTTTGTCAAAACTTATTGTGATTACCGGGTATGTCACTTGTGTGTTTGTAGGACCACGTCCAGATCCTGACATCCTGGCATCAGGAGGAAAACTACACCGGCTGGAGTCTCAAACACTTATTGCTCTTGTCGTAGATGGTCTGTCAACTTTGGAGCTGGTACCATCCAGATGTGGGCCTGTGCCACAGGGTGGACTGGTGTCTAACCAGTGCCCAACTGAGAAGTCCTGCGTAGCATCATTCTGCACCACATGGCTCCAGACTTCCCTGCTCTTCCTTCGACGTTGCATAGTCTTCCCAACATGTGTTTTGTGCCCACACTCAGTCAACTTGTGCATCTTCAGTCTCTGCAAGTGTCACATGAAATACAGGCCAGAACGAAGGAGCAGTCCAGATGTTCTGCAGGGGTACAGCTTCGACAACCAAGGCTTACTGCCAGCTGTTTCTGTGTTGCTTGCAGAGGAGGAGTATGCTGCCACAGCACTGGCAGCTCAGATGGTCAGGGGGTCCACTAAACAATAACTGTTGAACGGGTATGGCGTGATGAATTGATTGATGATTGGTTGATCAGATGAAGTCTAAACTGGACATGTTTTACTTCAACACCATAATAATAATAATAATAATGAATTCAATTTATAACGCGCTTTTCATTAGTGAAAATCTCAAAGTGCTACACACATTGAATGCTACACACATTCATACACCGGTAGTGGCAGACTACCATGCAAGGTGCTTTCCAGTCCTACCGGGAGCAACTCGGGGTTAAGTGTCTTGCCCAAGGACACAACGACACGTGGTGTGGGGAAGTGGGATTCGAACCGCCAACCTTCCGATCGGGGGACGACTGCCATTACCACTACGCCACACCATCAATGTGTTTATATCAATGCAGTATCATAAAATGTACAAATCACCTTTTTGTTCCTTCGTATTTTTAATATTCAGTCTCAAGCTGTGTGAATCACTGTAAATAGTTTAATTTAATACTGTAAATAGTTGTTACTCATGAAAAATACAAAAATGTGCCAATTTCTTTAAAATGAAATTGCATAATTTGGGAAAAATATCTATAATCCACTATAAGTTTATAGATATCAGTTATAAATTGTTAACTTAAAAAGTTAGTTTTTTTTCTTGTTTTTACTAGATTTGTTGTAAATTATACTTGTTTTCCTTGCAATTCAACTCAATCAAATAATAATAAATAAATAAAAAGTATGCTGCTCAAGTGTGTTTTAATTGAAGAATGTTTAAAATAATTCAAAACTTTAAAATAAAGTACATAACACTAGAACAGTTTACATACATGTGACAAGCTTGGATGTTATTTTTTATTTTATAAACTTACTGCAACGGCACCTTAGGCTTTTCACCCAAGGACATAATTTATACACAGAAAAGGCACTTGGGTTTGTTTACAAGTAAACAAGAGACTGTGTTCCAAGATACAATATACATTTTATTTACACTAAGTTAAAAACTAATTCTAATGGAGGCAATACTGATTCTTAAATATTCAGCCAAGGCTGAGGCTTTCCAGTGGTCAGTCAACTAAAATATTTAATGATGGTTCAATGTAACAAGAGCAGAAATTCACCCACAAGCTGTGATGATGCACGAGACACGAGTGGAACAACCTACACAAGAGGACTGCTGCCTTCAACCTGGAACATAAATATGAAATTAAGTAAACAGAAATAAATATGTTTTCCTGATGCATGCTCAATAATCCAGGTAGAAAAATCTAAAAACGTTAAGTCAGGTCCTGTGGACTGCCCCAGCCAATCTGCTCATAGACACTGCCTAATTACAGAGACGAGCAGGCTGTAGTAAAGCATGGTAGGACAGATAAGGTTGTTTTCTTGCCCCTCAAGAACAACCAGGAACTGAACAAAAACAACAGATGAAACTCAGCCATTTTCCTCACTGTCTAATGCTAACACTTGTGACATTTTCTGACAATTTAGTCCAGAACAGCTAGCGCCACTGCAGCCACCCAAAATTGTGCAGGCATCTGTTTGAACAGCTAAGTGGCAGCCGCGGGTCCTACGCGTAATTTCTTAATAAAGATATCTAAAAACGTCATTATGACTAGTCATAATTACGTTTGAGATATCTTGAATTGTCATTACGGATGTCTGACACTTTAAATGACGAATTGGGTGACGTCATTTAAGATATCTTTAATTACATTTTGACTAGTCAAAATTCATTTTAAGATATCTTGAATTGCTATTCTGACTAGTCAGAATGTAAATACAGATATCTTAAATTAACATTCTGACTAGTCAAAATGTAATTGTGACTAGTCAAAAGTCCTTTTTAGATATCTAGAATGTAATTACGGATAGTCAGACTTCACGATTTAATGTTAAAAGGGCTTGCCATAGGTGTGTATGTAGCTCTACACATCATCAACATCATCCACATATCACCCCCCCCCCCTACACATACACACACACACACACACACACAAAAACACACATACACACACACGCTCTGCAGGAGGAGTTGAGGTGACACGCATTCCAAATTTCTAAGTACACCCTGATGACTGCTCTCACACAACTGCAACGTCATCACTATCTTCTCAACGTCAAAACACACAAGCACGCACGCGCGCACGCACGTTCACTGGACCATTTAGGTTAAATGGCATCGCAATAGATTTAGCAGACTGTCCTGACCTGGAAATGACAGTGTGTGTGTGTGTGTGTGTGTGTGTGTGTGTTTGTGTGTGTGTGTGTGTGTGTGTGTGTGTGTGTGTGTGTGTCAGAGACAGGAGGATGGATACTGACTGGCTTTCCCTGGCCGTGGTCTCTGTAGAAGGCGCTGAGCTGTCAGCAGGTCCTCGGTCTTCACGGCCTGCAGCAGCTCCTGGTCCTTCCCCATGTCCCCTCAGACCCCAGCCCGGTCCAGCCCGGTCCAGCTCGGCCCAGCTCTCTACCTCTGAGCGACCCTCTCTCCTCCGTTATCTCCCGCTGCTACATCCTGCTGCCTCCCGGCCTCCCGCTGGAGCTGACTCGCGCAGGGAGGGAGGGATGGGATGAATGCTCCCCGGGACTGGGACGCTCCGATTCGGCTAGGAGTCCAGCGCAGGTCCCCGGCGTCCACCTCCAGCACCCACACACCCACAATGTGAACGAACCGGTCCGGACCCGACTGGATGCTCTGTCCGCGCAGGAACACTCGCGACACAATCCACAGAGATCCTGCCCGCGTGACGATTTCACCCGTGCGTCCGTGCGTGAAAACGGTGGAGCTCGAGCGCCCTCATGTACTGTGGGTCAATCCCGCAACGTTAAACCCCCACGAGCCCCCACCCAGCTTCAAACACGTTTTATTTATTCGAGAGACAGCAAGCGCAATTCGTGGCACCGGCATGTCGTACTGACACTTCCTGTGACATGCCACTCTTCCTGTGACATGCCACTGTTTTTGTGACATGCCACAGTTTTTTGTGCCACTAGATGGCAGTTTTTACTGACATGTCAGTGTTTTCACAGTGACATGCCACAGTTTTTTGTGCCACTAGATGGCAGTTTTTACTGACATGTCAGTGTTTTCAGCATGTCAATGCCTATTTTCGCCTAATTACTCATTTATACTGCCTCTTATTAAAATATTGATTCAAAATTGTGACTGTATTGCTTTTTAAATCATAGAAAACATTTATTTAATGGATATTTACTTGTTGTGGGGGACATGTAGTACTGACATGTCAGTGTTTTCAGCATGTCAATGCATATTTTCGCCTAATTAAATCATAGAAAACATTTATTTAGTGGATATTTACTTGTTGTGGGGGACATGTAGTACTGACATGTCAGTGTTTTCAGAATGCCAATGCCTATTTTCGCCTAATTAAATCATAGAAAACATTCATTTAAGGGATATTTACTTGTTGTGGGGGACATGTTACTGACTGTCAGTGTTTTCAGCATGTCAATGCCTATTTTCGCCTAATTACTCATTTATACTGCCTCTTACTAAAATATTGATTCAAAATTGTGACTGTATTGCTTTTTAAATCATAGAAAACATTTATTTAATGGATATTTACTTGTTGTGGGGGACATGTAGTACTGACATGTCAGTGTTTTCAGCATGTCAATGCATATTTTCGCCTAATTAAATCATAGAAAACATTTATTTAGTGGATATTTACTTGTTGTGGGGGACATGTAGTACTGACATGTCAGTTTTTTTGTGACATGCAACAGTTTTTTTGTGCCACTAGATGGCAGTGTTTTCAGCATGTCAATGCCTATTTTCACCTAATTAAATCATAGAAAACATTTATTTAAGGGATATTTACTTGTTGTGGGGGACATGTAGTACTGACATGTCAGTGTTTTCAGCATGTCAATGCCTATTTTCGCCTAATTAAATCATAGAAAACATTTATTTAGTGGATATTTACTTGTTGTGGGGGACATGTAGTACTGACATGTCAGTGTTTTCAGAATGCCAATGCCTATTTTCGCCTAATTAAATCATAGAAAACATTCATTTAAGGGATATTTACTTGTTGTGGGGGACATGTTACTGACTGTCAGTGTTTTCAGCATGTCAATGCCTATTTTCGCCTAATTACTCATTTATACTGCCTCTTACTAAAATATTGATTCAAAATTGTGACTGTATTGCTTTTTAAATCATAGAAAACATTTATTTAATGGATATTTACTTGTTGTGGGGGACATGTAGTACTGACATGTCAGTGTTTTCAGCATGTCAATGCATATTTTCGCCTAATTAAATCATAGAAAACATTTATTTAGTGGATATTTACTTGTTGTGGGGGACATGTAGTACTGACATGTCAGTTTTTTTGTGACATGCAACAGTTTTTTTGTGCCACTAGATGGCAGTGTTTTCAGCATGTCAATGCCTATTTTCACCTAATTAAATCATAGAAAACATTTATTTAAGGGATATTTACTTGTTGTGGGGGACATGTAGTACTGACATGTCAGTGTTTTCAGCATGTCAATGCCTATTTTCGCCTAATTAAATCATAGAAAACATTTATTTAGTGGATATTTACTTGTTGTGGGGGACATGTAGTACTGACATGTCAGTGTTTTCAGAATGCCAATGCCTATTTTCGCCTAATTAAATCATAGAAAACATTCATTTAAGGGATATTTACTTGTTGTGGGGGACATGTTACTGACTGTCAGTGTTTTCAGCATGTCAATGCCTATTTTCGCCTAATTACTCATTTATACTGCCTCTTACTAAAATATTGATTCAAAATTGTGACTGTATTGCTTTTTAAATCATAGAAAACATTTATTTAATGGATATTTACTTGTTGTGGGGGACATGTAGTACTGACATGTCAGTGTTTTCAGCATGTCAATGCCTATTTTCGCCTAATTAAATCATAGAAAACATTCATTTAAGGGATATTTACTTGTTGTGGGGGACATGTTACTGACTGTCAGTGTTTTCAGCATGTCAATGCCTATTTTCGCCTAATTACTCATTTATACTGCCTCTTACTAAAATATTGATTCAAAATTGTGACTGTATTGCTTTTTAAATCATAGAAAACATTTATTTAATGGATATTTACTTGTTGTGGGGGACATGTAGTACTGACATGTCAGTGTTTTCAGCATGTCAATGCCTATTTTCGCCTAATTAAATCATAGAAAACATTTATTTAGTGGATATTTACTTGTTGTGGGGGACATGTAGTACTGACATGTCAGTGTTTTCAGAATGCCAATGCCTATTTTCGCCTAATTAAATCATAGAAAACATTCATTTAAGGGATATTTACTTGTTGTGGGGGACATGTTACTGACTGTCAGTGTTTTCAGCATGTCAATGCCTATTTTCGCCTAATTACTCATTTATACTGCCTCTTACTAAAATATTGATTCAAAATTGTGACTGTATTGCTTTTTAAATCATAGAAAACATTTATTTAATGGATATTTACTTGTTGTGGGGGACATGTAGTACTGACATGTCAGTGTTTTCAGCATGTCAATGCCTATTTTCGCCTAATTAAATCATAGAAAACATTCATTTAAGGGATATTTACTTGTTGTGGGGGACATGTTACTGACTGTCAGTGTTTTCAGCATGTCAATGCCTATTTTCGCCTAATTACTCATTTATACTGCCTCTTACTAAAATATTGATTCAAAATTGTGACTGTATTGCTTTTTAAATCATAGAAAACATTTATTTAATGGATATTTACTTGTTGTGGGGGACATGTAGTACTGACATGTCAGTGTTTTCAGCATGTCAATGCCTATTTTCGCCTAATTAAATCATAGAAAACATTTATTTAGTGGATATTTACTTGTTGTGGGGGACATGTAGTACTGACATGTCAGTGTTTTCAGAATGCCAATGCCTATTTTCGCCTAATTAAATCATAGAAAACATTCATTTAAGGGATATTTACTTGTTGTGGGGGACATGTTACTGACTGTCAGTGTTTTCAGCATGTCAATGCCTATTTTCGCCTAATTACTCATTTATACTGCCTCTTATTAAAATATTGATTCAAAATTGAAACAGTGTTTCCTATTTATTTAACATGCTGTAAGGAAAGAGGCGTTCCACAAGTAGCTGGTTTGTAACACAATAATGATGGCTACGGTATTTTGATTTCTTACTCAGAAATTTACCTGTGGAAGCACCTGGCCAAACGGGTGTCAGAGAATACAGTACATATTTCTCGATGTCATAGTATGACATAGTACCACAGCATACTGGTGGGTTACAATGAGGTCATGTTTTCATAGTTTTTAATAAATACTGATGCGTGTTTCCCCCTACCCGCCACCTCTATTTCAGATGGGGAGAGGCTGCAGCAATGAAGACAAATGGTTACTTTAAAGTAATATATTTATTAACATCACCTATTCAAATCTTGCAAAAATCTTTAATCCCATGTTATCCACTATGTTACTGAAGAACTTTTCGTAGTCGTCCTTCAGTTCAAATACAAAGGTGAACAGTTCTGCTGGAGAGTTCTCATCCATCTCTTCATCCCAACTCTTGAGGGCCTGAAGAGCTTCTGCTTGTTCTTGATCATCATAGTCCAGAACAACAGGAAGTGTTAATCGCCCCTCAAAGGTTTGTTTTCGGCACCAGTCGGCTGCAATCTGGCTGTGATCAAGGATGGAGCTTTCCTGCGTAAAATTAAATAGATTAGTGAGTGTATTATACAGTATATGTCACCTATTAATAAAATTTGGCGATTTAGCTAACATTAAGAGATCATATTCCCTTTGACATAATAACAGTAGTGTTGTATAACAAGTGTGTCAAAACCTTTTATTCAAAAACCGATTTCATTAAATGGACCAATTGTTTATTTATCAATTAGCTGTTGAAGAACTTTCACCTTTTCTGTGCCTTGCTTTGGTTGTACTTTTTGATCTCTGGAAATAAAAGAAAATAGGGACGGGGTGAGCCAGTTCTGCATTCTGTCATGACTGTGTTATACGGTCTGCACCCACAATTGTTATTTACCCATCATTGTCCTTGATGGTCCTCAGAAGCACCATCTCTGCTTTGTAGCGGCAAACATTGGTGCTACTTTGCAGCCAATGGATCACAGCCTACAAAAAACAAATTTCAAGACCAGCAGTTATGAAATTACAAATACAGTCACATTTCTATGTTCATTTACGGTACTTTTTAGTTTTGATTGTTATTCTCTAATTCACATCAGTTACAAATGACACCACATAACTTTAAAAAATAAAATACAATGGGTGCACAACTTAATATTTGTCTGATTTGTCGATTTAGACTTTTTTTGTTGTTTAGAAGTTATCCATACAAGAGACCGGCTTGACGTGTTAGAAGCCATGTGAATATTGGTACCTACTTTAATTAAAGGACTCAACAGGGGGACTTTGTTTAAGTTGTCTATTATTCAAGTTCTCACTAGTCAATTAAATATTCCCTTTGTTTTGCCAAATATTTTATCAAATCAAACACCAACATAAATCTGAAATGTTACCCATTTCACATAATAGAATGGGTTGGTTTTTATTTTTCAGATCTTTTAGAACCCGTCATCCTTGCCAGTGTTTTGTCCAACAAATACACATAAGAAAAGTGGTTATGTCCTCAAGCCCATTCACACTTAAAACCCCATGTTTTTAGTACAGTACTTGTTTTGTCTTTTCCTGTTTTTCAAGCTCACCTCTGGCAGAATCACCTCTGTGATCATGCGTTGGTCAACTGCACTGTCCGGAACCAATAGGATTTTTTCAAGTCGCTTTATTAGAACATCCGTCTGTAACAACAAGGGATGAAGTTGATGAGAGAGCAATTAATTGAGTTTTCGTTCATCCAGCTACACGTCTGACATTTACATGATGTGATTTTGATGATTTTTGATGTCTTTCTATAAGTGGAAGGACAGCTCATAGTATTTAAATTACATATCATAACATCAAGGATTCCAAAAGACAGAAAGACTAAGCTAAGCAATCTCATGCAGGCGACACTTATCAGCATGTTTCCATGCAGCATTATTTTGAGGAAAACCGCACTAATAACTGCACTTCTGTACAGCTCATATAGCTTTACATTTACAGAAGTTTTAGAATTAAATTTAATAAAATAATGACAAACCTACCGTGATGTCATTAAAAACGGTCACATGTTTGCTGTACAGCTTGCGAATTGTCGGATCCAATCCTTTGTGCTTCCACAGGTACATTCTGTTTGACAGAATGTCACCTGTCTGCAGTTTCTGTTCCAGGACCTGTAACATTTCAGATTGAAGTAAATTCAGTTGTAAGTATTTTTTTGTAAAACTTAATTCTTCAGTAACATAACAATAAATGGCATCACCTTTATATCAGCATCTGTGATAATATCCACAGCTTCTACAGACTCCACAAGATTGTCACTGTTGAAGGAAAACAAATACATTTTGTAAATGTTAAGCACAGTTCAATAACCTCCACTTTGTTCCATTTTGTTCAAGCCATTCGTTTTACAAGTGATCTTTAAAACCCAGGAGAAAAATCTCAACTGAAGGTACTTTTCCTTAAAAGAACACTTCTGCACATGTCATGTCATTTATCTGATAATTCTCAATCAAGTCATCTGGACAGTTTCTTTTAGTAGAGACGTTTCACCCTCAGTCCAGAGCTTCCTCAGTCAGAGTAGTCCAGCACACTGATGTGTCATGCATGTGCTGCAACCCTTAATTTATGCAATACATACGAGGTTTTCCCTGTTGCTCGCTGAAACAAGCATGCCCTGATCTTCCAAGCCAGGCAATGGATGCTGGAATCTTTTTTTTTAAGCTCCGTTTCCTGTAGCTTCTTTTCTTTTTTTTCAATTTCAATGCTTTCTAGCAAAGTTGGTGGAAAGTCCTATTTCAAAAATCCATACAGTATATTGTTAACAAAGCCAGTTTTTCTTCAACTAATGTCACTACAAAACCAACTGACGACATGACCTAACCTCAACATCAATGCTTTTCAGGATTTCACTGGCATGATGTACACGTAGAGTCCTGCATTGACTAATTGTCAAAGGCTCCGCAGTGACAGTATACTTCCGTACCTCATTTTCAACAGCCTAATAGCAACACACAAAAAATCCTTGTTTAAATCAATGGCATAAAATGCTACAAGGAGAAAATACTGCAGAAGCAAGGAAACTCACTGAACACACAAAAACACCACAGTTGACAGAGTCTAGCTGCTCCCATTGTGGAGGAAATGTCACAGTCCAACCTTGAAGGCCACCACAGAACCTGAAGACATTTCTGCAAAACACAAAGTCAACATTATACTTACCATATATTTTTTCAGGAAGTTAAAGTTCTATTCTGTGCATGTGTGATTCTTTACCTGAGGAGAGCCATGTCATTAGTATTTATTGTTCTGTACGTTGAGAGGGAGTCATATATCCTAATCTCTTTGGAGTTGAAGTCAAAACCCTACAGGGGAAGAGCATTACATCTTCATCAGATTTTGAGATTTCATAATACTTAGTAACAGTTGTCTGAAAGTTAATATTTATATGTTATGTGATTTTATTTTGCAATATAATGTTGGTAATCCAAAAAGTCCTTGCAATGACACCTCAGCACCTAGACATGACACCATTTAGTGTTAGCTCACCCAAAGAATGAAGTGATTCCCTGTCTCAGGCGAGGAATGACCCACAATCCTGGGAAGAAATAATTTTCCCGATGGCTGTAAAAAATATGTCTTTGTTAGAAAAATTATTGTCCTTCACAAAACACATTTCAGATGACGTCTTACATTACGGTACAATTGTAACACTTGCAGGTATCTGGATCACAAGCTGGTCTTTCACTGTTCCACTGTTTGTCCAATCACGGTGCCACAATATGAAATCAAATGTACCCAAGGCAGTACACTACAAGAGTACAAAGAAAAACTTGTCTATTAATAGTATTTTGGACATATATATGTATATCTATATATATATATCTATATATATATATATATATATATATATATATATATATATATA
>JBBPBX010019401.1:0-21175 GCA_038048925.1 Garcialebias charrua | reverse complement strand
TGTGTAGGTGTTTTATTTATGTATATTCTAAGTACAAAAAAAAAACAGTTAATACTTACATTACATTCTTTGGCCAGTTGTGCTACTCGATAGTTAACAGCCTAAAATTATTGAATTTTACATCTCAGAAACTACATAGCAGACACAGGTCAATAAAATGTGACTCCAATGAAGTTGTTTTCAGCACACTTACATCATCTGTCAACCATGGCATATGCAATGACGACTCCTCCAACAACTCTGGGGGGCACACACTTACTATGTCTTTTATTGACACAGGGAATTTTCTGTTTAAACAGGCCAAGGCTTGGTTTTCATTCCGGTGTCCAGACCATAAGGTCTTCAGTTTCTCCTTGGTACACAGATTTTGAAAGACATGGTTGTTATTGCTTACATAAGAGCGAAAAATGACTTGTGAGATTGTTAATTACCTTGCTGTTGTCATCAACAGTGTACCGCTGTGCCACAAAGGAGGAGGTTACATTGCAGTCAGGAAGGAGTTGTTTTGTTTGCTCTGCAGATACACTGTGTTTCAAGCCCTCTAAAAACAAAACATTTAAATTGTTTTAACCTAGTACTGTATTGAAGTTAGTTATGAAGTTAAAAACAGTGCTGACATAAATAATTAGTTCCTGACTGTTACAGACAACATTACTTAAAAAGCAGATAAGGCAACAAAAGAGCAGGAACCAAGCATAACTATGCAATAGTACTCAATGATTAAAATCAAAAAAGGCGTTCAATACAAGATCAACTGGACTTTATTTGTAAAGTCCAGTTGATCTTGTATTGAACGCCTTTTTTGATTTTATCATGTCCTGGACGACTGAGAATCTTCACCAGCATACTCAATGATTACTTGAAAAGACTGTTCAGATTACATATTGAGATGGAAGTGAAAAAGAACAAAAAAGTAGCCAGTCAGATAACATTGGAAAATGCGTAATTGACTGTGCGGAAAAACAGAAATGCGGTAATTTGGAACCACTGACATTAGGAGCAATGTAGCAGGCTGACAGATAAGTGCATAAAACGGAGAGTACGTAGGTGACCGTACCAGAAAATGAAAAACACTTAAAAAGAAAGTAATATAAACAAAAGGAATGAAAAGGGAAACACCAACAATATGTTATAAAAATAATACATGAAAGCATAAGAACTTAAACATCAAATGACCAAAAGATCTACAGCTTTAATTAAGGCAGTTCTTGAGGTTTTTATTAATGAAAAGTGCGGTATAAATTGAATTAATTATTATTATTATTATTATAGTTAGTGCCCACACAGCTATATTACAACCAAAATCAAATAATCACTGACATGCCCTATCGGTCCTGTCAGGTTATGTCCCTGTCTGTTTTCTTTAGGCTCTGTTTCTTTATGTTATTTTGTGTTCCCCCTCCTGCCATACTTTGTTATTCTAAGCTTTGTTTACTGGTTTCTGTGTATCTCATTCAGTCTCTGTCATTTCCCTCTCCTCAGTCTGTTTCTCTGTGCTCAGGCCTTCAGCATTAATCATTCACAGCTGTTCCTCATTCTAATCACCCCAGGTGCTCCTCACTGTCTCGTTTGTGTCAGTATATAAACTCTGTGTATTCACTCCTTGAGCACCGGGGCTTTGTCTTTCCACGGTGTGTGATCTGCTCATCTCATCTCAGTAAGTGTTTTTGCTCCACTATCAGCATTATTATTTTTGTTAAATAAATCATTGTTCATTTTACATTCGTGAGCCAGTCTGTTTTTCTGCACGTGGGTTCCAACATTAAACAGCAGATCATGACAGAAAGCCCCGGTCATCAGAAAGAGCCCAGCAGAAAAATAGATATTTTTGAATGGCTCGCCCGTGAGGCAGACAAAACTGCTCAGAGGGACAAGGAGAAACAGGAACTGATGGAGGAGCCTGTGATCCGGTGGGGGGCGTTTCGGACTGAACCCGTCCGGAGACGAGGTCACCACAGCCCGGAGGTGGAGATCCTACCATCACCTCTTCTTGTGGAGGAAGAGGAAATGAGGTCTCAGTTCTGGGGGAGCCGCCTGGCTTTTAAGCCAGCTTCTTCCTCCACCCCGCCGGCTTATTGCTCGTCACATCTGCTGCTGTGGTCAGACGATGACGCTGAGCTGGAGGAGGAACTCTGGGGTGCGCCCGTCTTCAGCTCACACCACCAACGCAGCAGGAAGAGGCGGCAAAGAAGAGGCAAGACCACCGACTCTCAGCTTCATCCCTCTCCACCTCACCTCGCCGCTGCACCCCGCTGTCCGTCTCCTCCTCGCTCGCCACCAGATGTACAGCCCAGCCCTCGCTTTCTGGAGGAGGGAGAGAGGGTGTCACAGGAGGAGCTGGAACGTTGGCAGGCAGCTTTTGTGGCAAAGTACTTGCCATCTCTGGTCCTTGGTGCTTCGGCTGCTGCAGACCTCGACGCTTCGGCTGCTGCAGACCTCGACGCTTCGGCTGCTGCAGACCTCGACGCTTCGGCTGCTGCAGACCTCGACGCTTCGGCTGCTGCAGACCTCGACGCTTCGGCTGCTGCAGACCTCGACGCTTCGGCTGCTGCAGACCTCGTCTTCTCAGAGGGTCCAGACGCCGAGGGTCCAGACGTCAAGGGTCCAGACGCCGTCTCTTCGCCTGTCCTGGGTCCAGACGCCGTCTCTTTGCCTGTCCTGGGTCCAGACGCCGTCTCCTCGCCTGCAGTCTCGACGGTGGTCTCCTCGCCTGCAGTCTCGACGGTGGTCTCCTCGCCTGCAGTCTCGACGGTGGTCTCCTCGCCTGCAGTCTCGACGGTGGTCTCCTCGCCTGCAGTCTCGACGGTGGTCTCCTCGCCTGCAGTCTCGACGGTGGTCTCCTCGCCTGCAGTCTCGACGGTGGTCTCCTCGCCTGCAGTCTCGACGGTGGTCTCCTCGCCTGCAGTCTCGACGGTGGTCTCCTCGCCTGCAGTCTCGACGGTGGTCTCCTCGCCTGCAGTCTCAGAGGGTCCTGACAACGAGGGTCCTGACGACGAGGGTCCGGATGACGTCTCAGAGGAGCCCGACAACGAGGGTCCTGACGACGAGGGTCCGGATGACGTCTCAGAGGAGCCCGACAACGAGGGTCCTGACGACGAGGGTCCGGATGACGTCTCAGAGGAGCCCGACAACGAGGGTCCTGACGACGAGGGTCCGGATGACGTCTCAGAGGAGCCCGACAACGAGGGTCCTGACGACGAGGGTCCGGATGACGTCTCAGAGGAGCCCGACAACGAGGGTCCTGACGACGAGGGTCCGGATGACGTCACAGAGGAGCATGACAACGAGGGTCCTGACGACGAGGGTCCGGATGACGTCACAGAGGAGCCCGACGACGTCTCCGAGGGTCTCGACGAAGCAGACGACGTCTCCGAGGGTCTCGACGAAGCAGACGACGTCTCCGAGGGTCTCGACGAAGCAGACGACGTCTCCGAGGGTCTCGACGAAGCAGACGACGTCTCCGAGGGTCTCGACGAAGCAGACGACGTCTCCGAGGGTCTCGACGAAGCAGACGACGTCTCCGAGGGTCTCGACGAAGCAGACGACGTCTCCGAGGGTCTCGACGACGAGCCCAACGACGTCTCCGAGGGTCTCGACGACGAGGTCCCCAACGACGTCTCCGAGGGTCCTGACGACGAGGTCCCCAACGACGTCTCCGAGGGTCCTGACGACGTGGTCCCCAACGACGTCTCCGAGGGTCCTGACGACGTGGTCCCCAACGACGTCTCCGAGGGTCCTGACGACGTGGTCCCCAACGACGTCTCAGAGGGTCCTGACGATGGCGTCCCCGACGACGTGGTCCTCAACGACGTCTCAGAGGGTCCTGACGACGGGGGTCCCAGCGCCGCAGACGCCTCGTCCTCGACAGAGGGTCCCAGCGCCACAGACGTCTTATCGCCTGCCTCGGCGCCCGACAACATCTCGGCGCCCAACGACGGGGGTCCTGGCGATGACGATGGCTGTGTTCCGGCCGACGTCTGTGTTCCGGCCGACGACTGTGTTCCGGCCGACGACTGTGTTCCGGCCGACGACTGTGTTCCGGCCGACGACTGTGTTCCGGCCGACGACTGTGTTCCGGCCGACGACTGTGTTCCGGCCGACGACTGTGTTCCGGCCGACGACTGTGTTCCGGCCGACGACTGTGTTCCGGCCGACGTCTGTGTTCCGGCCGACGTCTGTGTTCCGGCCGACTGTGGTGTCCCAGCTATCCCTTTCCTTGGGTGTGTTTCTTGCTGGACGGTACTCTGGTCGCCCGCCTGACGTGCTGCCGTATTATGGACGGCCTCCTGGACGTCCTCCAGATCGGACTGGTGGTGATGGGCAATCTCCTGGGCGCCCCCCGGATCAGGCTGATGTTGGCCTGCCTGTTGCCTCCCTCCGCCCGCCCTTGTTCTTGTGGGGTCCGTCTTGGGGGTGTCAGGTGCCACCCTTGAGGGGGGGGGTTATGTCAGGTTATGTCCCTGTCTGTTTTCTTTAGGCTCTGTTTCTTTATGTTATTTTGTGTTCCCCCTCCTGCCATACTTTGTTATTCTAAGCTTTGTTTACTGGTTTCTGTGTATCTCATTCAGTCTCTGTCATTTCCCTCTCCTCAGTCTGTTTCTCTGTGCTCAGGCCTTCAGCATTAATCATTCACAGCTGTTCCTCATTCTAATCACCCCAGGTGCTCCTCACTGTCTCGTTTGTGTCAGTATATAAACTCTGTGTATTCACTCCTTGAGCACCGGGGCTTTGTCTTTCCACGGTGTGTGATCTGCTCATCTCATCTCAGTAAGTGTTTTTGCTCCACTATCAGCATTATTATTTTTGTTAAATAAATCATTGTTCATTTTACATTCGTGAGCCAGTCTGTTTTTCTGCACGTGGGTTCCAACATTAAACAGCAGATCATGACAGGTCCTACTGTTGCAATGTCTTCAGTATTCATAATTAATTTTAGATGCAGATTAAACTTACCAGGGCAGTGAAGTCCCAACATCCCATTGAGTCCCACAGACAGTTGGGCATTGCACGTCTCCTCCATGGCTTTTTTGAAGTGCCTGTTTATCTTGTCATTATGCAGATGAATTAAGACCCTTAGAGTCTGTTTAAAATGGGATTCTTTCATTTGACACAGTGAATATCTTACAGATGCAAGGTCTCGGTTGAACTGTTCTGCAACAGCAGAGTTCACTTCTTTTTTAAGGTCAGGGAAAATATTTAGGCTTCTCAGTTTCTCTTCTGGTCTTTTCTGATTTGTTTGGTGAAATCTGTCATACAGAGAGTATCTCTCACATGTCCCTGTGACTGGATGTTGTGCTTGCATTCGATCGACAGTGTTTGTTGTCTGATGTGGTAATGGAAATCTCATGTTCTTCACCCACTCCATCTCAACTTTTAATTCCTTCTGTGCTGCTTTGCTTAGATTTTCTGGTGTTGGGGCACAAAGTCTTCCATCATGTGGTTGGAAAAACAGCTGTCTGGTGCGGTTGTTGGTGTGGCGTGCTACTCGCCCTGCTACATCAGATATGTAGCAGGTAGGCAGATACTTGAAGCTCAGAAGCCCATCACTGTGGTCTCTTGCAGACTCCATCCAGAAAAGGAAATTGACATAGTACACAATCCCATGCATGCAAGAGAAGTGTAGAATACCACCTAAAAAGTTAAAGGATAGTTGCAGATGACTGTTTTTTATTTGTAGTAATTCATAACAAAAACACCACAAACAAAAAAAGCTTACCCCCAGCTTTTTGAAGCTTCATAAAAAGCTTTGGATATAAATCTTTAAAGTTTAGAAGTTCCTGGAGCCTGATCAGCAAATCCGCAATTGAGCCCTCATGCGACACACCCAGGGCAAGGCAAGCATCTTGCAGATCCTTCTTGTTGTGCTGTCATAGAAGACAACATATATATATACTGCAGTTATATACAGTATATTTCAACAGGAATAAAATAACTGACTGACATGTGAGTACAGAGAAATATGTAGCCTACCTTTTTTGAATCAACAAGTTCAAGAATAATGTCTTCGTTTATGTCTGCTGTGGGATGTGTTGTGTGGTCCGTCTTCTTTTTCAAAGCCTTTTTTATCTCTGTTTTTGGAAGGATGTTCCCCACTCGAGTGTGCTGTCCCATCCACGGTGCCAAAGTAGAGTGACTAGTGGATGTGATGTATGGGTTGGCCACAGGTGTCCCTTAAAATATGATGTGTATCATTAAAATATGTAGCATCTAAATGTTGTTGCATGACCTTTCTTCAGATGACATATGTGATGAACCTGATACCATACTTTCCTGACAATCAACCAAGCAAATACATACATACCTGATATGAGGCCCTCTGCAATAACAGATTTGTCCAAGTCAGACCATGCCTTAACTATATCAATTTTAAGATCTTCATCAGATATGGTATCTGGATCAGGTCTTTTAAAGGTCCCAACTGGAAAGAAAATAGACACACATAACACAAGGATAGTTAAGAAATGCACAGAGAACACAGTTGTGATGTTACACTTAATGTTACAGTTTTGTAATATAAATGACAATATTGACCACCCATGTAAATAACCATATGTAATTGATCTTCATATTTGCATATTTGACAACAGTTCATAGTAGGATTCAAAATTATGAAATTCAGATTAAAAAGCAATGTCTTACGTGGGATATCAAAGGCCAGTTTCCAGTTGGCGTCTGCTATTATCACAGCTGGGTGGTATCCACATCGATAACAGGAAAAATCAAAGTCAAAATTTGTTAGTGCCAAGAAATGGTGAAAGGCTTTTCGAACAGTTTGGTGATGGTAACGGTTGTCATGGAAGAGGGATAATGTCTCCAGCATCCGTCCACTGGTTGTCTTGTTCTGTAAATACATAAAGTACATGTGTAGACATTAACAGAAATTGTACTACCAAAAATAACAGTAATTATGTAGTTATGTAACAGACTGTCATAAGTATCCGCACCGCCAACCCTGACAGCAGAAGTTCACACAATGGAATAGTGAGGAGGACATAGTTGTTGAAATTGTGAAATCCAGAATCATATTCTTGGAATCTCACAATGTTACCACAAGCTGGGCATCGTTTTTCTGCCACCGAGATACCTACAGATGAAAGTGTATGTAGCATTAGTTCATTGGCGATATACAGCACAGATGTTTGAAGGACCTACTGTATAGAAACACAATACCAAAATTATATGAAAGACAGATTTTTAATTTTATCTGAAAAACAAGCATAGTAAGGCTTAAGAGAGGCACACCTTTTTTGACGTAGGTCAGTCCATACACTGTGGCTTGTGTAGTCACTACTTTGTAGGGACAGAGTTCTGGAGGAGTGGGCCCTGGGCAGTAGGGACAGGTTATTTCTTTTGGAAAAAAGCAAGATGGTGGCATTTCGTCCTTTGTTCTAAGCTTTAAGGGCAAGTCTTGTAGAGGTGGGATACGCTTCTGTGCGTAGATGTACGCAGTCATTGCACATATTTTTTGAGTGTTCATATTTTGCTGAACAGAAGATGTGTCCATATCCACCATGTGACTTTCTAGGTCATCAATGTCCTCTACCTGCACATCAGACATTGCCATGACTGTGCTTGGCGACTCCTGGAAAATCCACCACATTGCCATCATGCGATGTACACAGCGATGCGATTTTCCACTTCCCTTGCATTGACAGTTCCACTTTCCAGACACAGAGTCAAATGTAACTCTTGTCCTTCCAAACTGACACCAGCTGTCTGTGTCGTTGGTGAAGATGGAAAAAAAATACCACCGTTGAGGGGATCCTTTGTCTCCAAAAGACACAGGGAAAACACTGTCAACATTGCATGTTTTTGCTAGATTGTCTATTTCCTCACATTTTCTCCCCCAGTCAGAAGACATTAGCCCTTTTTGAAGCATGTCTTGGAGTGAAGTGGATTGGAGGACTGCAGGTTTGACATACTGCTTGGCATGCTTTGTTCTCTCAAGGTGAACACATTGGCCCTCATGCACGAAAATGTTCGTATTCATATCCTAAATATCTCCTACTTTTGTTCGTACGAAGTGTTCGTACGAACATGCCACGTCAGATCCAACAAACTCTTCTATCCACAGGAAACGTGTGTATATGAGCTGTGTAAATAATGATGAATCCCACCTGTTCTATTCACCTGCTCGTGCACGCGGGAGGTTATTTACATAATTCCCACCCCTCAAAACACCATATAAGGCCACGTTTCCTGCCTTCTGACAGCAGGAAGTGTCCATTCATTCAAACACATGAAGTAAAAGGAGGAACTTCACGCGTTCGGAGTTCTGCTCTCAGTGGCGCGGCTACCCCCACCCCCCGCAAGTGTCGGATGGTCAAATATCTTTAATTTTACTGTGTTACATTATAGTTTCACTTATTCAGAAGAGTGGCACCGCTACCCCCCACCCCCCCGCAAGTGTCGGATGTGGTTTTGAACAGAAGCATTAAAATGTCTCGAAACTACAGTTAACTTCATATTAATATTGTAGTGCATATCTTTTGTCTCCCGTGGGTCGTCCAGTATCAGAAATCAAGAATAAATGGTTTGATCTGAAAATGGCTTCAAACATCGCCGCAGCACAGACAGGAGTGGTCAAGGAATAGTCTGAGATGGATGGTCAATAAATGCCACGCTGCGCAAGACGCGTGCCAACATGTTTTGCAGCACAAAGCCCCGCATCCTTTCTGTGCGATGTTGGAAACAAAAACCCCTGTTCCTGGACTCAGAGTGCACGTGTGTCGCAGAAAGTGGTCCAGACTGGTGGGTCTGCTGGTCTCACTGGTCTAGACGCCTGCCCCCCCCCCACCGCGCTTCTCCTCCATAGCAGCTCGGTTCTTCAGTGCGCGCGGCTCACGGCTCCATCGCCTGCACAACGCGGCGCACGGAGCTGAGGGCGAAGTGATGGAGGCGGAGGAGGGGGGAAGAGGAGGTGGGGGTGGCACACACGCGCAGGTTCCACTCGGCTCGGAACAGATCGGTACTTTGGGCACTTCTTTTTTATGTGTGGCTGAGAGGGAGATGGACGCACGGTGGAGCAGCGCATGAGGACGTGTTGGGTCAGCAGCTTTTCTCATGCGCGCTCCTCCTGGTCATCGCGCAACCACATTCTGCAGGTTATATTTCGAATCAGATATAATAATCTATTGCTCCGATGGTGTTCGCACAGCAGTCCAGCAATAGCATGAAAATCAGTCTTAATCCGTACTTGTTCTGCGGCGGTGTGGGGATTTTATGTACCTGGGTGTTAATATGAGGAGCGGCTTTGATGACCAAGGGGAGCGCACGACTCATGAAGCCTGCGCGACACACCAGACAAATTAAACTTAAAATTATAATTCTAGTTCAAACAGAATAACCTATTGTCAAAAACAATTGTGGTGCGTGACTTTTTTAAACTCAAAATATTTTCTAAATAACGAAATATGTAGTTATTAGTGGAGAAATCCCGTCTGGATGACAGCAGACTGACGCTCCTAAAATATACGACAGGTCCGGACCACTCGTAAATTTTGTTCGTATCTGAAAAAAATCTTAGGATACGAAAACATTGTTGAATGCCGCAAATGATCCTAAATCACTCGTACGAACAGTTTAAGAACAAATCTGTGCGTACGAACGGTTCGTGCATGAGGGCCATTCTTTTCCTGGATTCCCTGAGGACCATGCTATCTGCATTAACTTGCGACAATCTTCTATTTCGCAGTCAAGTCTAGGTGGGTTTGTGGACTTCATGACATGAATAGGAATAAATGGACTGTGCCCATGTTTTGGAGTGACATAAAGTCCATTTACAATGTCCACACAAAACATAGGAATGGTTTCCATGCAATGTACATCCCTAATATGCCTTTGTAAGGTTTTATGATTTCTGAGAAAAGCTGTGCAGTGTGGACACTCAAAATGGTCTTGCTTGGAGTCCAGGTTGTCTTTGTCATCAGTGAGCTTTACCTTTTTACTCCTTGCATGGACAGCAGTGACTAAGAGATAAAAATGTATTACAACATTAAAGCATTAAAACAATTACATAACAATTATTTAATTAAAAAAACATACTGTACTTCTTCATCAATTTAGTTCATGCAGTGACTAAAGCTTAAAATTAGTAATTGCTACCAGCCAAGATATCTTGCATGTTGGATGTTTTGTTTAATCAAAATCAAGACAGATCACAGATTCTATTATGCAATGAGTTTTGGGTGAGACACAATAGCACTTTCAGTGCTACACGACAAATTTCCTCATGGTGATTTAAAAAGGATGAACAATAACTAAGCATGGTGTTTGTTGTAGAGCAGAGGTCTGCAACCTTCATGATCAAAAGAGCAATTTATGCCTCTTCGTTCACCAAATCAAATGTGTCCGGAGCAGCAAAACCTGCTCCAACTGTGAGTCTCAACTTGTAGCCCACAGACCACTTTAGTGCTCTTTTCTGGCCAGTAGGGGTGAGTTTATAAAACTAAAATATCTTATGGATTTCTTTTGTAATTTACTGATATTTTGGCATTTTAAGACAAACTAAAAGACAAGATTCTTGTAGGAGAAAGATTTTTTTTTTTTTGCTCAATTTCTAAAAACTAAAGCAATAAACTATGCAGGCGTATGTGATTTTTTTCAATTGTAGATAAATTACGTATTCTACATTTACATAATAAACTGAAAGTTTTTTACTCTTGTAATGTTACTAGTATTCACATATTTGAAAAATAAATTACCGGAAAACTGCTAAAAGTAGCTCTTTTAGTTGTCATAAGAACCAGTAAAATTCAGTCTTATGTCAGTTTTGGTCAAAGCTTAAAAGAGCCGCTACAGAAGGACCAAAGGGCCGCATGTGGCTCCAGAGCCGCAGATTGCAGACCCCTGTCGTAGAGGATCAACACCAAGCTGCTATACACTGTTTGAAACTACAGGTACCCATACTACAAGTTAAAAGTGCATAATATCTGGACATACATGTCATATTATCGGATGAAAAAAAGGTTTAACAAAGGAATTACCTTTTCTCTAAAGCACATTGGAAAATATGTGCCCATACTTATCTGTAATCACGAACCTGTCAGGTCAGCTAATAAACAATAAGGTGCAGTTTTCATATTCTACAGCACGATCTGAATATAAAACAACTGAATTGTTTAAAAAAAAAACAACCAATGATGAACATGACTCATACATTACCTTTTCTTTTCTCTGATGAAGTACCTACACGAGAAAGACATGTTCAATACACCTTACCGACACATGCATCTAATACAAAAACATACATCTTGAAACACAACATGTAACGTTGCGTTGTTGTGGAATTGTTGGTAATTATTTTACAAATTTTTATTTTTTTGGTGTACAGTTCAATGTGTTCTGTTCAGACGCATGAAGATCAAACAGTGTATTTGCATAAAGGACACTTACCATGTGTGTCTTGCAAGTGTATTTTGAAGTTAAGAGCTCTTGTGATTACAAGAGATTTATTGGTACACATAGGGCAGTGGTAGTGACTCCTGGATGCTTGTTTGACATCCTTGCAAAAGCAGGCAATAACAAATTGCTCTACAAAACAGATGAAAATTAGTTCAAAATGCATGGCATTCTGCAAATGCAAAAAGTTAAATCACATATGAATTAACACAAACAATTGGAATTACACCTTGATTGTTGGATGAGAAATAAATAGCTTCTCTCAGGTGCTTTCTTTGAAGGTGGTCACTGTTTCCAAGCTGTTTTTTCTCACAGAATTTGCACTGAGAAGCAGCACAGCTCAAAAAAGATTCAACATCACAAAATGTATGTGAAACTGTGGAAAAAACAGAAACATCAAAGTAAAAAATGAAATTGTAGAAAAGATGAAAATGTATGGTCACGACTCACAAGCACTAAATCATCAGTGTAGTAATAACTGTTAGTTCATGTTAATTATGCAGAGTTAATTTTTTATAAATGCTAATACTCTCCGTATGTGTCATATGTACTTCATCTTACCGTCCATTTTTCTGCGAGATTAGGATGCAGACTGATGAGAACCGATGCACACAGCAAGGCCGAGCGCAGCAATTAGAAACTCAAAAAAACGTCCTTATGGTACGCTGGTGAAGATTCTCAGTCATCCAGGACATGATACAATCAAAAAGGCGTTCACTACAGAAACAACTGGAGTTTATTTGTAACAGCAGAAGTAGCTTCTCATCCGAGTCCCTTTCTCAGTATGAAGAGCAGCGTTTGAAGGAAAGGCTTTTTAAAAGTTGACAACACACACACACACACACATACCTGCTGTATGTAAATTGGCAAATCACACCTGGGTTTAAAGTCTTTGTTAGTGTAATACACAGACAAGGGTACTCTGTTCCCATCAGGTGTGAGACGTCTGAGAATGCCTCATTCCTTACAGCATGTTAAATAAATAGGCAGTTTCTGAACTGACATCACAAACTGGATTAATCTAAAACTCAACATTCCTTCATTTCATATAGATGCTATTTTATTTTATGTAGACAACTTAAGCTCAGCTTACTGTGATGCCATAAATATAGTCGGCCTTATAGCAAAGTACCACATTCATTGTAGCAAGTGGAGGGATAATAAGCCCTCATTCCCATGTTTCATGAATGAATTCAAAGCCTACTATTCTTAGTTAAGTAGAGTAAAAAACTTGAAAACTGCTAGAACCATCTCACAACAGTTACCTAAAAACTTGCTGTTTTTAAGTTTCTAATATTGTCTTGCTCCTTTGTGTACCCGTACTTTTTCATTTATTGTATTTTGATATACAGTATATATATATATATATATATATATATATATATATATATATATATATATATATATATATATATATATATATTTGTCAACTTTCATCATTTTGAAAACCGCCCCCTAGCTTGTCGTTTGTAGTTCTGTTATCATTCACGAGCGTTTGTATATATTTCTGTTTATGTAGTGTTCTGTAGTTCTGTTTTAATAAAAAAAATAAAAATAAGTTAAATAAATAGGAAACCCCATTTGTGACATTGTTTCCAAAGAACATGCAATCTCAACTCAACTCAACTTTATTTTGGTAAATTAAAAACATTACAAACTAAAGGAAAACAATATAAATGGTAAATCAATAATTTACCAAAAAAGGAATAGGCTGAAGCCAAGGCTTATACTTGCCTACCCTATTCATAGACTCAGCAGTCTACATAATGACAGATATCTACTGTCCATATATATACATAAGTGCACATACAAACATTTACTGTATATTTAAATATGCATGTATATGATACATACATGTACACATACTCACATTACATACATACATGGTTACACAATACATATATACAGTACAGTACATATACATAACATCCCCATAAGCTTTTATAATTTCACATTTTAAGGCTCTTTGAAAACTCACCAAAAAAGCACATAATTTGAGATTATCATTCAGTTCATTCCACAGTTTCACGCAGATAACTGAAATACATCTAGATTTTACTTTACTGTTCTCTTTACCTTGTTCAAATATTAACAAACCTCGTAAATTATAATTACTCTCTCTTAACTTAAATAATTTATGAATTCCAGAGGGAAGACTTTTATTAAGTGCTTTATATTATTTGGGCAGCACGGTGGCACAACTAGTAGAGCTGCTGCCTCTCAGCGAGAAGGTTGCCGGTTCAAATCCCGGTCCGGGGCCTTTCTGGGTGGAGTTTGCATGTTCTCCCCGTGCATGCGTGGGTTTCCTCCGGGTACTCCGGTTTCCTCCCACAGACCAAAAAACATGCTTGTTAGGCTGATTGGTGACTCTAAATTGACCCTAGGTGTGAGTGTGAGAGTGGATGGTTGTTTGGTGTGAGTGAGACAGGTCCCTCTTGTAAATGAGTCCCCGTGACTCAACGAGGCTAGCCTGTATAAATAAAGGTTGAATGAATACATTATTTCCAGTATTATTTTTATAAAAACAATGTCATTACATTTTAAAGTATTATATTTAATAAAAAGTTTATTAGATTGTTCTCAATATCCCACTTTATTATTAAGCCTAATTGCTTTTTTTTGTAACTTTATTAACACGTCAATAGTAGTTTTATTTGCATTTCCCCATATTTCTGAGCAATATGACAAGTAGGACATAATCAAGGAAGAGTATATAATATGCAAGCCTTTTACAATTTTTTAAAATATTTTATTTTAAACAATATTCCAATAGTTCCAATCCCTTAATTAAATGTTTTCTATGATTTAAAAAGCAATACAGTCACAATTTTGAATCAATATTTTAATAAGAGGCAGTATAAATGAGTAATTAGGCGAAAATAGGCATTGACATGCTGAAAACACTGACAGTCAGTAACATGTCCCCCACAACAAGTAAATATCCCTTAAATGAATGTTTTCTATGATTTAATTAGGCGAAAATAGGCATTGGCATTCTGAAAACACTGACATGTCAGTACTACATGTCCCCCACAACAAGTAAATATCCACTAAATAAATGTTTTCTATGATTTAATTAGGCGAAAATAGGCATTGACATGCTGAAAACACTGACATGTCAGTACTACATGTCCCCCACAACAAGTAAATATCCCTTAAATAAATGTTTTCTATGATTTAATTAGGTGAAAATAGGCATTGACATGCTGAAAACACTGCCATCTAGTGGCACAAAAAAACTGTTGCATGTCACAAAAAAACTGACATGTCAGTACTACATGTCCCCCACAACAAGTAAATATCCACTAAATAAATGTTTTCTATGATTTAATTAGGCGAAAATATGCATTGACATGCTGAAAACACTGACATGTCAGTACTACATGTCCCCCACAACAAGTAAATATCCATTAAATAAATGTTTTCTATGATTTAAAAAGCAATACAGTCACAATTTTGAATCAATATTTTAGTAAGAGGCAGTATAAATGAGTAATTAGGCGAAAATAGGCATTGACATGCTGAAAACACTGACAGTCAGTAACATGTCCCCCACAACAAGTAAATATCCCTTAAATGAATGTTTTCTATGATTTAATTAGGCGAAAATAGGCATTGGCATTCTGAAAACACTGACATGTCAGTACTACATGTCCCCCACAACAAGTAAATATCCACTAAATAAATGTTTTCTATGATTTAATTAGGCGAAAATATGCATTGACATGCTGAAAACACTGACATGTCAGTACTACATGTCCCCCACAACAAGTAAATATCCATTAAATAAATGTTTTCTATGATTTAAAAAGCAATACAGTCACAATTTTGAATCAATATTTTAATAAGAGGCAGTATAAATGAGTAATTAGGCGAAAATAGGCATTGACATGCTGAAAACACTGACATGTCAGTAAAAACTGCCATCTAGTGGCACAAAAAACTGTGGCATGTCACTGTGAAAACACTGACATGTCAGTAAAAACTGCCATCTAGTGGCACAAAAAACTGTGGCATGTCACAAAAACAGTGGCATGTCACAGGAAGAGTGGCATGTCACAGGAAGTGTCAGTACGACATGCCGGTGCCACGAATTGCGCTTGCTGTCTCTCTGTAGCTGTTAACGTCTGTAGCTGTTAACATCTGTATCTGTTAACGTCTGTAGCTGTTAACGTCTGTAGCTGTTAACGTCTGTAGCTGTTAACATCTGTAGCTGTTAACGTCTGTAGCTGTTAACATCTGTAGCTGTTAACGTCTGTAGCTGTTAACGTCTGTAGCTGTTAACGTCTGTAGCTGTTAACATCTGTAGCTGTTAACATCTGTAGCTGTTAACGTCTGTAGCTGTTAACATCTGTAGCTGTTAACGTCTGTAGCTGTTAACGTCTGTAGCTGTTAACATCTGTAGCTGTTAACGTCTGTAGCTGTTAACGTCTGTAGCTGTTAACATCTGTAGCTGTTAACATCTGTAGCTGTTAACGTCTGTAGCTGTTAACATCTGTAGCTGTTAACGTCTGTAGCTGTTAACATCTGTAGCTGTTAACGTCTGTAGCTGTTAACATCTGTAGCTGTTAACGTCTGTAGCTGTTAACATCTGTAGCTGTTAACGTCTGTAGCTGTTAACGTCTGTAGCTGTTAACGTCTGTAGCTGTTAACATCTGTAGCTGTTAACGTCTGTAGCTGTTAACGTCTGTAGCTGTTAACGTCTGTAGCTGTTAACATCTGTAGCTGTTAACATCTGTAGCTGTTAACGTCTGTAGCTGTTAACGTCTGTAGCTGTTAACGTCTGTAGCTGTTAACGTCTGTAGCTGTTAACGTCTGTAGCTGTTAACATCTGTAGCTGTTAACGTCTGTAGCTGTTAACATCTGTAGCTGTTAACGTCTGTAGCTGTTAACGTCTGTAGCTGTTAACATCTGTAGCTGTTAACGTCTGTAGCTGTTAACGTCTGTAGCTGTTAACGTCTGTAGCTGTTAACGTCTGTAGCTGTTAACGTCTGTAGCTGTTAACATCTGTAGCTGTTAACGTCTGTAGCTGTTAACGTCTGTAGCTGTTAACATCTGTAGCTGTTAACGTCTGTAGCTGTTAACATCTGTAGCTGTTAACGTCTGTAGCTGTTAACGTCTGTAGCTGTTAACGTCTGTAGCTGTTAACGTCTGTAGCTGTTAACGTCTGTAGCTGTTAACGTCTGTAGCTGTTAACGTCTGTAGCTGTTAACGTCTGTAGCTGTTAACGTCTGTAGCTGTTAACATCTGTAGCTGTTAACGTCTGTAGCTGTTAACGTCTGTAGCTGTTAACGTCTGTAGCTGTTAACGTCTGTAGCTGTTAACATCTGTAGCTGTTAACGTCTGTAGCTGTTAACGTCTGTAGCTGTTAACGTCTGTAGCTGTTAACATCTGTAGCTGTTAACGTCTGTAGCTGTTAACGTCTGTAGCTGTTAACATCTGTAGCTGTTAACGTCTGTAGCTGTTAACATCTGTAGCTGTTAACGTCTGTAGCTGTTAACATCTGTAGCTGTTAACGTCTGTAGCTGTTAACGTCTGTAGCTGTTAACGTCTGTAGCTGTTAACGTCTGTAGCTGTTAACGTCTGTAGCTGTTAACATGTGTAGCCAGTGGCGTAGGCAAGGGGGGTTCGGGGGGTTCGAACGAACCGCCCACTTTTAAAGGAGAAGTTGACAATGCTAAACCAATGTGCCTGGATAGGTCAATGGATAAAGCGTCTGCCTTCAGTCCCAAAGCTCGTGGGATCAAGTCCCGCATGGTACAACGTTTTTTTTTTTTTAATTCATTCCAAATTAAAAAAGCACAAGAAAACTATTTACAAAACAGCAAGGAATAAAACAATGCATTAAATGAAAGGAATCAGACGAAGAAAATAATCTTATCTGCCCCTTCTCAAACTATTTTTTTTTCAAACACTCGATTCAAACAACTAATTTTACATTTGTCTTTTATTGGATAAAAAAAGTAGTTAATATGCCTGTGAAGAAAGAAGAATGTGTTAACCACAGGCTGTGGTTAACACATTCTTCTTTTTTTATCCAATAAAAGAGTGTTTGAAAAAAAATAGTTTGAGAAGGGGCAGATAAGATTATTTTCTTCGTCTGATTCCTTTCATTTAATGCATTGTTTTATTTCTTCCCGTTTTGTAAATAGTTTTCTTGTGCTTTTTTAATCTGGAATGAATTAAAAAAAACAAAAAACGTTGTACCATGCAGGACTTGAACTCATGAGCTTTGGGACTGAAGGCAAACGCTTTATCCATTGACCTATCCAGGCACATTAGTTTGGTTTGGTCAACTTCTCATTTAAAACGAACCGCCCCCCAAAAGATTCTGGCTACGCCCATGGTAGTTGTTAGCGTGTGTAGCTGTTAGTATCTGTAGCTGTTAACATGTTTAGCTGTTAGGGTGTGTAGCCGTTAGCATGTGTAGCTGTTAGCATTTGTAGCTGTTAGCATGTGTAGCTGTTAGCATCTGTAGCTGTTAGCATGTGTAGCTGTTAGCATGTGTAGCTGTTAACATGTGTAGCTGTTAGCATGTGTAGCTGTTAGCATGTGTAGCATTTAGCATGTGTACTAGCTGTTAGCATGTGTAGCTGTTAGCGGCTACATCTCGTTGTCGCGTGCTTGGATAATCTAGTCTCGTGACTGTGTGTGTGTTTTTCTGTGTAGGAGCAGGAGCTTCACGTCAGACCTCCACCAACCACATGTTTGTTCTCTAACAGGTATGGTTGTACTTTCTAGTAAAATTGTTCAATATTATACTTCGGTCCAGCAGCATCCACTTCTAAAAGTCAGCGCTCACGCGGTTTGGTTGTGCACGCGCTAACACCATGATTTAGATAGTCACGCTTGCGAGGTTCTTTCAAAATAAAAGCTGGTCTGTGTCTCCTGTTGGTACAAACTCTGTACATAAAACACATGTTAGCACTGGAAGCTGTAATGGGACCAACATTCCTGCTCAGCTGTTTCCACTAAAAGTTTGAATGTCGCCCCATATCCAAAGAGTAGAGAACTTTTTGTGTTGCTAAGTTAAATAAATAAAAAACTCCAATATGTTTTTCATGTTTTGACTCTAGATGATTGAAGTCATTCTTGCTGGTCTATGTTCAGAAAAGATTTTTAATGTCCTCCTGTGAATATGGATCCATAATATTTAACTTTTGTCTCTGTTTTGTGGTTATTTGTATGTTCATTATGTGAGAATGTTAAATTGTTTCCCTGATGTTTCCATTAATATTAAAACAAAACTCTTAGTTTCCAGTGACCAGTCTCACTTCAGGCTGACTGTAGAACATCTCCAGATGTTGCTCACCAAATGTCACCAAGATCTCATGTGGAATTTCAAAATAAAGGTCCACCATGTAATTTTCCCTAAGTTGCTGTGTTTGTTGCTCGTTCTTCAGGATGTTGTAGAAACAGTGAGGGTAAGTACGACTTTACCACAAATCACAACATTACTGTGCAGAAAGTTTGTCTCATTGAAATGCAACATAGTTCAAGTAAAAACAGGAATGTTTAATTTAAAATAATGCATACCTATGTTTAATATTTTTAAGTGACAATAACCATTTGGAAAAAAATAACAGTTAAAATTGTACATTCATTTCAGAAATGACATTTGTAACATTTTAACATCAAGTGTTTCTTTTTACTGGTAAATTTTGAGAATTACAAGAGCTTTGTGTTATTTGTCCATGTCGACCAAAATCACTGGAGGTTTCTGGTTAGTGTGTATAAAAATTATACTTATTGTTCTCTGAGAACATTTTAATTTAAAGTTACATATTTTGATTTGTGCAGACACTCTGTGAACCACACAGTCTTTGTGGTGGATCAAGTTCAGCAGAAGACAATTCAAAACCTGCTGCAAAATAGAATAGAAGAGACATTTATTATCATTGTACATGAATACAGTGAAATCTGGGTTTGCTTCCCAGAACAAAAGTAAAAAGCAAAACAGTAAAATATAAAACAATATAAAAATATAAACTGTATTAAAGGTAATAACAGGTTTGAAACACTCCAAATGTGCAACACAAGCAGATTGATTTTCCACCAGTTGTCCCTTATTCGGTTTTTATTACAGATTTTATTAAGTTCAGTAAAGGTGGACAGATAAAAACTATATTTAAATCTGTTTGTTCTTGTCTTGATTGATCTGTACGTTTTCCCTGATGGTAACATTTCTCATATAATAAATAATAATATAAATAAATCATCCACAAATAATTTTGTAACAACAGCAAGTATGACATCATTAACAGCTTTTATTTTGAAAACTCGCAAAGGTTACCGTAATTCATAGTGTTTGTGTGCACAACAAAACCATCCTTTTGGAAGTGGAGACTGGCTAGACGGCATTTTTTACTGCGTGACGTTCTCAGAGTTGGGGCAGGAGCTACATGTCAGACCACCACCAACCACATGTTTTTTTTTTCTGTTACAGATGAAGTTCATGTTAATAAATGTTGTGAAGCTGAGAAGAGTTCCTGGGTGAGCGATTCATCAGTTCACTGGTATCAAACCAAACATCAGAGTTACACAGGTATGTATTTATTTACTGCAGTCTAAAGTGAAGTGTGGAGCTAAGCTGTGTTAGGAACTGTTTGGATCCTGCAGTCAAGCTGTCCACGTGTAGGGATCAGGGGTAGATCAGATTTACTGATCTGTACTGTTCACCAGATGTAAAATGAGCAGGTTTTAAACAGACACAAATTATCATCAATAATTCACGGGTTCTATCTTTTTCAGTTTAAACAATACATTTGTGACCAGATGAGTGATGTAAAAGGCATGAAATGTTAATTTATGGTGATTCAGCAGAACTGAATCATTAACAGAATCATAAAATTACATCATGACATGTACATTGATTGATCGATCTATTTCCTATAAATTACTCGTTAGCAGATTCAATTTTGGAACAACAGAACAAGTAATGAGATGACATATTACTTCTTATCTGTAGGCAAATATTTCTCAAAGTTTAGTGACTGGCTTAGAGATAAGGAGAAGTTTAAGAGTAGTAGGAAAGATGGAGGAAGAATTAGAGGGAAGTTTATCTTGAGATGAGTTCCAACCAGAATGACACTCTCCGTCAGACTTCTGCTAAACTCCAGGTACGTTTGTAAACAGCAGACTCATTACCTTTTAAGACGACCAGTCTGGTAAAGAGTAGGCACCGGCCTTTCAGACGCACAGAGTCCTTGCACGTCCAGTGCGTCCGAACCGGTTCTTGTTTACTTTCAACGTCTCCTGTTCTTCGCTTGGATCGTCAGAAGTAGCAGCACTTCCTGGTTGGTTTCAGAATAAAATATTCCTTGAGAGGAAAATTATTTCAAAGTTAGAGCTCTGGGCTCGAGCGAGTTTACAGCAGCTCACTGTTAACTCTGGCTGGTGAACTAGACCTTTGACTCCTGGTCTTGTTCACAGCCTAAAGGAAAGTTACATTTCATCTGAAGTTCCTCGTAGCACTGAGGGAGAAACAGGAAGTAAGGACTTTTAAAGTGAGTTTGATATCAGTAGTACTCGCTGCCCTCATTGGCTCCTGTGACCAGAGTAGGAGTGGTTTACTCGTGGCCAGCGATGTCACTGTAGTTCAGAAAATGAAGGTTGTTTTAGAAAAACAAAGAAAGATTGTTTTTAGAAATGGACAGAAAGGAGTCACCAGTTAAATGATTAACTGTTTCTCATTTCTAAACAAAACTGAACAGGTCATTCTGACATATTATTCAACTTTAGACACAGTTTGATTCACTGTATTAAAGAGTAACAC
>JBBPBX010019400.1:23089-37686 GCA_038048925.1 Garcialebias charrua | reverse complement strand
TGTTAAAGTATGAATACATATTGGATAGCTGGTGTTGTACATTAGATTGGAGGAAGCAGTTATCGGCTGCCACTATGGAAGGCAGGCCATAATGTAATTATATGGGTTTTCATTTACAAACTGTTGACCTGTATAAGACATTTGAGTTAAAAATTGATTTATTTATAACTTATTTTCGTAGCGCACGCGACCGTTTGGAAGACGTCAAACCGAAACAATTTAAATTCAGCAGATTTGACCATTTCGTGAATTTATTAAGAAACGGTTAAGCTCAGGAACCCTTGTGCTATAATGTCAGCTATAATTTTTAGCAAAGAAATATTGTACTTGTTTTTACCGCGTTAATCTTGTAAAGTCCTTCCGTGCTCGCTCGCTTCTGTGGCCGCCATTTTCAGCAGGGCAAATGAGGCGCTGACGCGTCGCGTAGCGGTGACGCATAATGGATGCGACTTATAGGGCGAAGCGACATATTTATGGATTTTTCCAAATTATTGCCAATAATTGGACAAAGCAACTTGTACGGCGAAGCGACTAATACGGGAAAAGTACGGTAATAGGATCTAAGATATGAACTAAGAAAAACATTAATAAAAAATATAATGTACTAAGCACTAGTAGCATAAAAACAAATGCCAAACAGCAGCACAAACACGAGTCTGTGTGAGCAGATGAGTGTGAATGAACACAGCAACATGAAACAGATCAGCAACAACATGAAACAGATCAGCAGCATGATGTGAATTATTTTTCCACAGTGATTATCCATGTTAGCGATTAATGAGCCTAACAGCCTCCGGGTAGAAGCTGTTCTTCAGTCTAGTGGTTTTATACTTAATGCTCCTTAACCTCCTTCCTGAGGCGAGCGGGGCAAAAAGTGTGCAGCTGGGTGAGTGGGGTCCTTCATGATGCAAGAAGTATGTCTTGAAAGAAAAAAAAACACCCCATGTTTAAAAGTATAAAACCTGTATTGATAATATTGAAGAACAGGTCTTAAGTATTTATATTACACAAAAAAATCCATTGCATTAAAGAGACAAACTGGAGGAAATTATTTAATAAACATGAGTGTTCTGAGGGGGTCCCTGAATCCAAAAAAGTCTGAGAACCCCTGCCTTAAAGAAAGGTTATGGCCTTTAATTTACTTGGTTTTACTGCAGCTATGATCACTTCCCTAAAATTTTAAACAGCATTCGGTTGTAGATTTGTTTCCAGTGAAAACAGAAAACGAAGTCTGCAAGTGCTTTGCTTCTTTACCTCTTTAAGTCAGCTTTTAGGAAGTGGAAGCTGACAAAAGCAGCTCCGGGAAGGCAGATCCTTCTGTCCACCAGAGCACTCAGTCAGATGCAGCATGCATAGCGTTACAAATGCAGCACGATGCTGGAGTCACTTTGTATATTCCATGAGTGAGCACACTCCTTTCACACATTGCATGTTTCATTCCTGCCTCAAACGCCATCTCTGTGAAACCAATCTGTTATCTGGTTTTGTGACCTTCTCCAGGCCAACCGCACTCCCCCGAACCCCATCTCATGTTTTTGTTTCTCTGGTTGATCTAACTCCAGTATTATTTCTAACTGCACAGCCATCTTTCTGCTGTCTTTATTATTATTATTATTATTATTATTATTATTATTTCATAAGACTGCAGCATAGGGAGTGGTGACTAAATGTATTAGTAAATCTGCATCTGGACAGCCACAACACGTGCACGATGATGTTAATGGAGAGACCTTCATTGCACTCTGAGAGTCATGGTAGAAATAAAGTTTGAGGATGTTAGAATTTGTTTCCTCAATTTATTTAACAGTGCACACAGATTATTAATTTATTTCCTTGTTTTAGTTATTCTGAGGATGGAGAGTTACTAACAGACAACAAATAAATCATCATTTGTGTTCAGTAAAAATAAAAATGGACCAAAAAAAGACCAATTGTTTTTGCCAGGGTCACCAACTTTAAAGGGGACCACATATAGGTCTTTAAAATTTTTATGTTATGTCTGTGTGCTATCTTGACAATATTAATTCATTTTAATACACAAAATAATTCTTAGATAATCAATTATAGCAGGTCGCTTTCGTAAATGAGCCCATGAGGTTCAAAAGATTTACCTGACTAAATAAAGGTTGAATGAAAATATACCCTTTTTAATTCTGCCATTTTTAACTTTCGTTTTGAACGACCGGTTTCTGATACTGAGTTCTGAAGTCCACGCCCTTCAAAGATCTGTTTACGCCCTCTGCACAGCCAGTATCTGTAATGTGTTGTTGTTTTAAAATTAGCTCTTTTTTTATTACTCATTTGACTTACTGTTAGTGCTAGCTTAAGATAACTTACCGAAACCCGTCTGAGCGCGCCGCAATTTGCTGCTCCTTTTAGCATGAGACCACCCGAATCCGATGCTAATGTTAGCTTGTTCCTCTTCCGGTGTTCGCCAGCTCCGCTCGTTGCACGCGGCGATTTTGGGAGTTATCGCTGTTCCAGTCAAGACAACACAAAGTTCACCAAGTGTCTCCCGTAAATTAATCCGTAAGGAGAAGGTCCTCGCTGCTGCGAGGCTGCAGCGAGGCTGTACAGTTGAAGCTCCGCTCCATCGCGCCAGAAGAGGGTCCCGTTGCCGCCGGTCCCTACGCCGGGGGTCTGCTCGTTTAATTTTTACCGGCTGCGCGTTGGGAGCGATCGCAAATACACTAAAAATTGAACTAAAACATAAAAATAACAATTATACTTTATTTATAAAGCCATTTAAAAAAACCACAGCTGCAACAAAGTGCTGTACACATGAAATTAAGAACATATAAACAAAAGATGAGATGAAATCATGAAAAACAACAGTCATGTGTTTAATACAGAAGTGGGTTGAGCCTAACCAGGGGTTGCTAGGTGAGGGGCTGGACTCAGGTTGTGGTGGGTTGTGGCTGCGGTTTGTGACATCACAAACCGCAGGAAGTGAGAAACGAACTGTTTTTATCACAGACAAATAAATCTACTTAGAGTAAATAAACCGCTGGTGTCAGGATTGGCTCCCTTCGTCCCCCTCTGTTAGTCAGTTAGTTTATTAGTTTCCCTTCCAGTTCAGTCCAGTTCTTAGTCAGTTAGTTAAGTCAGTTAGTTTAATAGTTTCCAGTTTAGTCTCATGTTTATTCACTCTTAGTTGTCATCCTGTAGTCAGTTCCTAGTCTGTTAGTTTATTAGTTTCCCTTCCAGTTTAGTCTTATGTTTATTCACTCTTAAGTTTTACCTCCAGTTCTGTCCCTAGTTACTTTCATGTTTTAGTTAGTTTTCCGGTCCTGCTCTGTGTCCCTAGTTGAGTGTCTCCGTTGATTGTCCCCAGGTGTCTGTGATCATGTCTCGTCATAGTTGTGTGTGTATATAAGCCCTGTCTGTGTCTCATTTGATTGTCGGTGCATAGTCTGGTGTAATCTGGTAAACCCTCATGTCTCTCGCCACAGCTCCTGTGAGTATTGCTGCCACGACAGCCTTGTTTATTTGTGTTATTAAAAGTATTTACTTTTACAACCGCTTGCCTCCTGCGTTTCCGTCTGCGCCACTGGGTTTTCATGCTCCCTGAGTAAAACCGTGACATTATGCACCGACCATACAAAAAGCCCAGCGGACGGAACGGGTCGCCTACCTGTTTGCTCGACTCCACGCAGCGGGACGAGGTCGTTTTCCGGTGTGGTGGATTTTGGCTCCACGAGGACCACCTGACGTCCTGCTCCAGTTCGGCTCTCCCTCCAGGTCCACTCGTTGTCTCCGGCTGGACCTCAGGGGAGGACAATGACGACGACCTGTGTTTTCCTCTTTTCCCCCAGTCTCAGCGCCGCCGTAGAAGCGGTAGAAAGATGACCCGGAAGTGTTCACCGGCGCCTCCATCTTTGTCTGCTGATCGGGCTCGGTCCAGCGAGTCCGAGCATTTTGGGCACGACTCCAGCGCTCCGGTGGGGGCGCGTTCCATGGCCTCACCTCCTAGGTTCCCGGTGAGGGTGGACACAGACGCCCCACCGTCGCTCGCAGCGTTTCCTGCTCGGTTCGGTGAACCTGGTCGCAGCGACTCCACGGGGGCGGGTCTTCATGCCGCTCGCTCATCTCCCCGTTCATCAAGTGACCTGATGAGGGGGGGCCAGCACACAGGTCAGTCAACTGAACACTATTCAGTCTCTCCAGCAGAGGTCACCCTAGGAGAGCCGTCAGGGGTGATGAATACACTTGACACTACGCCCCCACCCAGAGACGCTCCTTTGTCTAAATCAAACACACACCAGCTTCAGTCCAAAGAAATCATACAAATAAACCGGACTTTACAAAGTTTAATCACCTCAGCTAAAAATAACCCAGACTGTTTTGATTTTGTGCTTTCCCTCGCTGAGAAGTTTATATTATCTAAACCCGGTATGACCCAGCTCCCTGAATATGAACAATTTTTACGTGGAATAAGGACTCTAAAATTATCCACCTCTGAGCCAGTTCCTTCATCAACCCCAGTTGTCCCCAGCCTATGTTCTGAACCGGTCCCTGTTATGAAAACTACTGTTAACACAGTCAGGCAGCAACCTGCAACAACCACCAGTTTTCTGCTTCCAAAACCTTCTGCAACAGCAGTCAGCCCTGACCCTTCTGCAACAGCAGTCAGCCCTGACCCTTCTGCAACAGCAGTCAGCCCTGACCCTTCAGCAGCAGCAAGCCTTGAAGCTGCAGACCTTCCAGTTCCTATAGAGTCCTACTCTGAGGGGTCTGGGTAGATGCCCCTCACTTCACCTGTGTCGTGGAAGGTCCTAAGTCCAGGAGGGGTTCCCGGTCAGGTACTGGACCGCGCCGCCACCGTCGTGGCAGAGATCGAAGGCAGAGAGGACTTACCGACTCTTCGGATCTTGTTCCTGGTGCTCCTGGTTCTTTGGCTCCTGATGTTTCGGCTGCTGCGGACTCGTCGCCTGGCTCTTCGGCTGCAGTCTCCTCGCCCGGCCCGTCGGCTGCAGTCTCCTCGCCCGGCCCGTCGGTTGCAGTCTCCTCGCCCGGTTCGTCAGCTGATTCAACTCCTGCAGCTCCAGCATGCCTCAGGAGGGTCCAGGAGGACTCCTCCCACGGTTCCAGTCTTGGGAGGGTCCAGGAGGACTCCTCCCACAGTTCCAGTCTCTGGAGGGTCCAGGAGGACTCCTCCCACGGTTCCAGTCTCGGGAGGGTCCAGGAGGACTCCTCCCACGCTCTCTGCTGGCCAGTGGTCTCGCAGCCAGAGGGCGCCGCCCTACCTCCGGCTCTAGGTCTTTCGGCTCTTGGTCCCAACGCCTCTACGCCTGCAGAGGGTCCCGACGCCTCTACGCCTGCAGAGGGTCCCGACGCCTCTACGCCTGCAGAGGGTCCCAACACCTCTACGCCTGCAGAGGGTCCCGACGCCTCTACGCCTGCAGAGGGTCCCGACGCCTCTACGCCTGCAGAGGGTCCCGACGACGATGACGGTGCCGGCGAGGGTCCCGACGACGATGACGTGCCGGCGAAGGTCCGACGTCGATGACGGTGCCGGCGAAGGTCCCGACGACGATGATGGTGACGACGATGGTGCCGGCGAGGGTCCTGGCGAGGGTCCCGACGACGAGGGCCCAGACGACGATGGTGCCGGCGAGGGTCCCGACGACGATGATACTGCCGACGAGGGTCCCGACGACGAGGGCCCAGTCGACGATGTTGATGATGATCGTGTTCCTGCTGTCGACGATGATGATGATGACTATGATGACGAAGGTCCCGACGACGATGATGGTGACGACGATGGTGCCGGCGAGGGTCCCGACGACGAGGGCCCAGACGACGATGATACTGCCGACGAGGGTCCCGACGACGAGGGCCCAGTCGACGATGTTGATGATGATCGTGTTCCTGCTGTCGACGATGATGATGATGATGACTATGATGACGAAGTCAACGAGGGTCCCGACGACGTGGGTCCCGACTACGATGATGATGTCAACGAGGGTCCCGACGACGTGGGTCCCGACTACGATGATGACTATGATGATGAAGTCAACGAGGGTCCCGACGACGTGGGTCCCGACTACGATGATGATGATTATGATGATGATGTCAACAAGGGTCCAGTCAACGAGGGTCCCGACGACGTGGGTCCTAACTACGATGATTATGATGATGATGTCAACGAGGGTCCAGTCAACTAGGGTCCCGACGACGTGGGTCCCGACTACGATGATGACTACAATGATGATGATGTCGACAAGGGTCCCGACGACGTGGGTCCCGACAATGATGATCCTGTTCCTGTCGACGGTGGTGAGCGTGTTCCTGTCCACGTTGGTGATCGTGTTCCTGCCGTCGACGATGGTGGTCGTGTTCCTGCCGACGACGACGGTGTTGACTATGGTCCTGCCGACAAAGACGATCGTGTCGACCAGGGTCCCGATGACGTGGGTCCCGACAATGATGATCCTGTTCCTGTCGACGGTGGTGAGCGTGTTCCTGTCCACGTTGGTGATCGTGTTCCTGCCGTCGACGATGGTGGTCGTGTTCCTGCCGACGACGACGGTGTTGACTATGGTCCTGCCGACAAAGACGATCGTGTCGCTACAGACGCCGTTCCCGTCGGCGACGGTCATGTTCTGCCTGGTGTTGCTGTTCTTGCCAGCGGCGTTTGGGTTCCTGCTTTGCCCGATGGGCGACCTCCCGGTCGTCCGCCTGACGTTGCTTTATCCGATGGGCGACCTCCCGGTCGGCCGCCTGACAGGTTTTTGTCTGGTGCTGATGTCCTACGTTGTGGGCGACCTCCCGGTCGTCCGCCTGACGGTTTCTGTCTGGTGCGGACGTTCTGGCCGCTATGTGGGACCGTTGGGGTGTATAGGTTTTGTTTTTGTTTCCCTTCGGAGTGGTTTCTTCGGTTTGGTTTAGTGTTGTTCTTTCACATTTTTTTCTCATTTGGCCTTGTGTTTGGCTTTTGTCCCAGGTCTTGTTCCTGTCGGTTTTTGGTTTGTTGTCCTTGCGTTGTGTCCCCTGCCCTTGTGTTTTGTTCTTCGTCCTTGTGTTTCCGTGTTGCCCGCCGCCCTTGTGGTTCCTCCCTCCGCCCGCCCTGGTTTTTGGGGTTGTTCTTTGGGGTCGCCTGGGGGCGTCTTTGAGGGGGGGTACTGTCAGGCTGGCGCCATCTACGGATGGCACCATCTGCATTTCTTATCAGTCATCTATGTTAGTTTTATTTAGTTTTATTTAGGTACTTCTAGTTTGGTCCATGGTTGTTTACTCAGTTTAATTTCCAGTCCTGGTGTAGCTTTAGTTTATGTTTCAGGTGTTTGTGATTATAGATTGTTTACTCAGTTTAATTTCTTATTAGTCATCTGTTAGTTTTATTAGTTTTCCTTGTTCCTGTCCTGTTCTTTAATTCTAGTGTAATCCTTGTTTGTTTATTATAGTTTGGTCCATGTTTGTTTACTCAGTGTAGTTTCTAGTCCTGGTGTAAAGTTTCAGCTTATGTCTCAGGTGTTTGTGATTGTAGATAATTAGGGCGTGTATATTAGTTTGCGTGCGTGTGTGTGTAAGTGTCGGGCCATTCGTCCTGTTCCCTGGTGTCGTGTCCTTGTGTCCATGCTCAGCTACTGTTTCTCGGTTACGTGAGTACCTCCACGTCAGTCCTTGAGTTCTAGTGTTTTGCACCAGTTCTAGCTGTGGTCACTATTCATATGGATCACTGCCATGTCTGTGCTTTGAGTTTTTGTGATTACTGCCACGTCTTTGTTTGTACTTTGTGATTAAACATTTTTAGATTTTTATACTCGTGCCTCCGCGTGTCTGCCTGTCTGTACAACTGGGATCATCCTCAACCACACGCCAAATCATGACATAATGCTTTTAATGTGATTACTGTAACAGGTGACAAAATAAGTGCAAAAATAAATTACCAAACAATTTATTATAAAAATATGTAAAATGTAAAACTGAGGTTGAGACAAGATGGCGGAGGGAGTAGGAGCGTAGTAAGAGAGCTCGCTACAGTCGGGTTAAAAATACCCACAACTAAATCAGAACATGATAGATGAAACTAAGGCATGAGTGGGTTAAACAAGAAAAGAAGCAAGAAAAACTATAATAAGCAAAAAGGAGCTGAAAAGAGGCTGGTAACGGAAGAAATCTCCGAACACGAGGCTAGCGAGCAAGAAGCTAGCGAGCAAGAAGCTAGCGAGCACGAGGCTAACGAGCAAGAAGCTAACGAGCAAGAAGCTAAAAAACACGAAGCTAAAGAACACGAAAAAGACCCAACAGGGAGAATGAAAGAACACGAGGACACGGGAACGCTGCAAGATGGGCTCGCAGCCATTAGGAGTGACATTAAAGGGCTCCAGCAGGAGCTATGCAAGGAGCTAGCCGTGTTCAAGGACGAGATGAAGAAAGAAATGAGAGAAGAAATAAAGAATTTCCGACAAGAAATGGAGCGCAAGCTGTCCGAGAGTGACCGGGAGCTACAGGCACAAAGAGGGAGTATAACCGAGGCACAGACGCGCATATCGGAGGTGGAGGAATGGAAAACAGATGCTAACGAGATGCTAACGAGGGTGGTGGAACAAACACAGCGAATGCAGCAAAAACTTACCGATCTTGAAGGGAGATCAAGGAGAAATAACATCCGAATTTTCGGCTTGCCGGAGGAGGTGGAGGGGAGCTCCACAGCCACATTCCTGGAGCAACTTTTCAAGACGGAGCTCGAACTTCCAGAGGGGACCAATCTCCAGATTCAACGAGCCCACAGAGCCGGCCTCAACCCGAAATCAAGCTCAAACGCAGCACCGAGGTCAGTCGTGGTTAATTTTTTACAATTTGAGACAAAAGAAATGATCCTGAAGAAAGCCTGGCAGAAAAAGGTCCAAGTGTCGGGAAAACGAATCTACTTTGATCATGACTACCCGACCGAGATCGTCCAAAAACGAAAAGCATATATTGACATTAAAAAAATATTGAAGGAGAAAGGAATACGTTTCCAAACACCACTCGCTAAAATAAGGATTCATTGGGAGAACGGAACAAAGACGTATGACAGCGCCAGGTTAGCAGCACAAGACATGAAAGAAAGAGGCTACACTGTTGCTGAGCCGGGGGGGGACGCAGCGGCGGCGGCGGAGGAGAAACAGCGAGGAGCAGACGAGGAGCGAGGAGCAGCAGGGTGGCAGCGAGTGAAGGGGAAAGAACGAGGAGCGGCGCACCGAGCAAAAGAAAAACTACGAAGCTTCCAATGGAAATCTTAAAATGATGTGCTCCTAGGAGAAGTGGACACTGCGGGAAAAAAGAGGTATGGACACAAAAAATGGATCACATCATTGAACAAAGTATTCTACCATAACCATGCTGTGGAGAAGAAAAAAACTGACAGAAGAAGAGACCTGCAGAGGGAAGGCTGGGAGTTATTCAAGCTTCTTTTTTATTTTATTTTACAAAAGTTAATTAGAACCGACTGAGTGAGAGTGGGATGTTAAAGTTGGACATGTCTAGATGGAGTGGTACCCCACAGGATGGGAGTAGTACTAGATCTAGGGAGAGGCCCTCAGTAGAGGTGAGGATTTCCTCTCCGCCCACCAACAGGGACCTGGGGAAGAGGGATCCCCCATGTTTGAAAGTTCATTGTGTGTTTGGTCAGCAAAAGTTCATGCTGGCTTTGTTTTGTTTTGAATTGCTTGGGTGCATATCTGAAGGGACTGGTAAAGTGTAGTTATGACTGAAATCAAGATAATGTCACTGAATGTGAATGGTCTGAATAATCCGAGTAAAAAAGAAAGGGTGATGACAAAATTAAAAAAAGAAAAAGCACAAATTATATTCCTACAAGAGACTCATTTATCCAAAACAACACATGAAACATTAAAAAAGTATGGCTACAGGAATTTATATTACAGCTCATATAAGGAGGGATGTAGAAGAGGAGTTGCTATATTAATCTCAAACACAATACAATTTGACTATAAAAAAGAATTAAAAGATAAAGAAGGAAGATATATCATATTAAAAGGCAGAATAGAAAATGAACTAATAACCTTGGTAAATTTTAATCTGCGCGGGTGACTTAAAGGTGGTTTTGAACCATAGTATGGACACAACGAGCCACAAAAAAAGCAAAATGCAGTTGTCAAAATTCATAAAAGTTTCATTGGAAGAAATGGGAATGACAGATGTATGGAGAAGCTTACATCCATTAAGAAAAGATTTTACGCATTACTCAGCTGCTCATGGAGTACATTCTAGAATAGACTATTTTTTAACAAAGGTAGATGACAAACACAAAGTGAAGGAATGCAGGATAGGGGCGGCAGATGTTTCTGATCACAACCCAATTTATTTAGAGATCCGTTTGGGTAACAGGAAGCGAAATACGGTGTGGAGACTGAACGTGGGAATATTAAACAGTGAACAGCAGAAAGAGAAGATAAAAGCAGAAATAAAACAATATAATGAGGAAAACAACAACGGAACGGTAGACCCGACAATAATATGGGATGCCTTGAAGGCAGTCATCAGGGGAAAGCTAATAGCTGCAACTGCGCTGGATAAAAAACTTAAATTACAGACATACAGGGCAAATACGGAAAGACTTAGGGAACTAGAACAGGAGTACCAGCAAACAAAAGACCCAACAATATATCAAGAAATCAAGGTGGTAAAAGACAAAATAAACGATATACTAACAAGAGAGATTGAAAAAAGAAGTACATTTCTGAAACAAAATTATTATGAAGCAGGTTCAAGGGCAGCTAAACTGTTAGCTAAACGGATACGTAAGCAGCAAACACTCAATTCGATATATAAAATTAAAAACCCATATACAGGAGAACTAACGGATAATCCAGAAGAAATAGAGGAGATTTTCCGAGTGTTTTATGAAAAACTATATACACAGCCTGAATTCCCACATGAAGAGGAAATGAGAACATTTTTAAATGCATTAGATCTTCCAACAATTGGCAAATTACAAAATGAGACACTGACAGCAGCAATCACAACAGAGGAAGTGAAAGAGGCAATAAATTCATTAAGAAATAACAAGTCACCTGGCAGCGATGGATACCCGGCAGAGTGGTATAAGATGTTTAGAGAGGAACTGACACCAACACTTACAGCCTCATTCAATTGGACACTGAATAACAATAAAATTCCTCCGTCTTGGAGAGACGCAATTATATCGGTCATACCAAAACCAGGGAAAGATAAAGAACACTGTGGAAATTATAGACCAATCTCAGTATTAAATGTAGACTACAAAATATACACATCCATAATTGCTAATAGATTAAATAACTTTATAACAGATCTGATAGAGGAAGACCAAACAGGATTCATGAGAGGACGTCAAACACATGATAATATCAGAAGAGTACTACACATAGTTGATCAAGCACAGCAGAAAAAGCAAAGTACCGTATTAGTAAGTGTTGACGCAGAAAAAGCATTTGATTTAGTAAATTGGGAATTTCTATATAAAACGCTAGAACGATTTGGATTCAGTAGTAAATCAATACAGTGTATAAAGACATTATATCAATACCCTACAGCGAGGATTAAAATAAATGGAAGTCTAACCGACAAATTCAACATACAAAGATCAACCAGGCAGGGATGCAGTCTATCACCTACATTGTTTGCCCTTTTTATAGAGCCTCTGGCACAAGCGATACGGCAAGAAGAAAAAATTAAGGGAGTTACAATAAAGGGAGAAGAACACAAGATAGGGCTTTTTGCAGACGATATAATAACTTTCCTCGAACAACCAAATGAATCGATACCAGAGTTGATGAATCTCTTTGGAAAGTACGGTAACCTTTCGGGATATAAAATAAATATAACCAAAACACAAATTCTAACATTTAATTATAGTCCGACAAAAGAAATACAGGAATCATTGCCCATTAAATGGAATATGAAAGAGATTAAATATCTAGGGGTTAACATTACTAAAGAGTTATCTTCATTGTATAAAGCAAATTATGATAAAATAAGCCAGGAGATACAAAAAGATATATATAGATGGACTACTTTACCCCTAGATTTGAATTCAAGAATTGAAGCTATTAAAATGAATGTGCAAGCAAAACTTTTATACTTGTTCCAGGCACTACCAATAGAGATTCCTCAAAATCAATTTGTGACATGGGACAAGATGATATCTAGATTCATTTGGGGCGGAAAAAAACCTAGAGTTAAATATGAAACTCTTCAGCTGCCAAAGGACAAAGGAGGTATGGGTTTACCAAATTTAAGAGAGTACTTTTGTGCAGCCCAACTCAGACATATTATATGCTGGTGCACACCGGATTATATGGCCAAGTGGAAAGAAATAGAGAAGGAATTTGGAGGATATCCAATTCAAAGCGTTATCGGGGACAAAGATAGATATGAGGAAATCAAGAAATATATGGATCCGATTACAATCTTTACATTGGATATATGGTTCAAAACACTGAAAAAATACAAGATTAACAACGAAATGAAGATGCTCAGGTGGGTAGCGTATGATAGCGATTTCAAACCAGCAATTTACGATAAAGGGTTTAAACAATGGATCAACAAGGGAGTCACAGGATGGTACACTCTTCAGAAAGATGGGGAACTTGAGAGTTTTCAAAAACTGAAGGAGAAGTATAATTTAGATAACCACGAATTTTACAGGTATCTACAGTTAAGAGATTATTATAGAACAGAAATCAGATGGGATCCCTCTGTTGAAGTGAATGGCTTGATGCAAATTGTGATAAATTCATTAAGTGGAACAAAAATTAAAATCATCTCTACTTTATATCAAAAACTGAGGATGAATAAGCATTCAACTAAGTATATTAAAGAGAAATGGGAATCAGAACTTAATGTGATAATTTCAGATGAAGATTGGCTAGACATGTGGAAAATGCATCAGACATCTACCAATTCACGGATATGGAGGGAATTCACATGGAAAAATCTAATAAGATTTTTCATTACACCTAAAGTCAAAAATGCATATAGTGACACCCATCGGGGGTGCTGGAGAAATTGTGGATCTTTGAATGCCGATCATGCACACATATTTTGGAACTGTTCTAAAATTGTTCAATTTTGGGAAAATGTACATGAAACGATAAATAAGATTTTGGGATATGATATTCCCTTGAGTAGTGGGGTACTATATCTGTGCAATTTTCGAGGTACCAATATAAGGGGAAAGGACAAGTATCTGATCAAGATAATGTTAATAGCCTGTAAGAAAGCTATTACGAGGAACTGGGGAAAGACTGACACCCCGAGCCAAGAACAATGGACTGGCATAATAGAAGAAATCTACATTATGGAGAAACTGACATATCGACTGAGACTTCAACAGACACAAATGGACAAAAAATGGAAGAAATGGACAATATTTAAAGACGAGAGACAGTGACAACAAATAGAGAATAATCTAGCTACTGTATACCAGATAAGACGAAAGTTGGTTAGAATAAAGACACCCAGACAAAAGTTCTGTATATAGTGATGTTCAGTGTGTAATGTTCATTTATGTAAAAAATGTGAAAAATTTCAATAAACAAAAAATATTAAAAAAAAAAAAAAAGGCGTAGCACAGGGAAACAGGAACAGTGTTCTGTCTCTTTAAAAAGGCGTAGCCCTGTGAGCCGTGTCAGGAAGCAGGAAGTTTCCACTGACGTGAGCTGAGTCGAAGGACTGAACGCTGAAAACATTCAGCCTGCCAAGAGCACTGCAGCACAGAACTCAGCAGTCGCAGCGAGGTCTGATGGTGTGATGGCAGTACGTCAGCTGAACCCCGACTATTATGAAGCTCGGAGGGCTGCCCATGTGGTGCAACTCTACCTGAACACCCGCTACGGATCCCCCTACAAGCTGTTCAGTCTGCAGACTGTCCACAGCGCGACTGTAGAGGAGGTTGGAGACTCTGGAAGAAGATATCAGCTGGAATTAACAGTGCAAGAGTTCATCACTGAAATGACAGAGAATTGCTCGGCACAGGTTTTCTTTCCAAGTGGACAAAAGCAACAAGCACCCCAAGTCCAGGTGTCCTCGCTGAAGGAGCTCCTTCAGATCGACACTAAAGCTGAAGAAGAGGCCCTCTACCAGCAGTACAAGACGAAGAAACCCCTGCTGTCTGTGCAGAGTTTACCTGATAGCCAGGGTAACATGGATCCTGCCATGAAACCTTTCTGGACCCTTTGCATTGTGGCCTCCAGCTTCATCATGCTGAGTGAATCAACAGAAAACACCCTGTACAACATGGCTCAGGTGGGCCGCATCACACAGCTGCCGACTGAGAACGCGCAGCTGAAGTTTGACAGCCTCATCCTGCTGCACGAAATGATTTCTCAGGAAATCCCTCGATGGAAGCTGCTGTTCACCTGGTGTCCTGCAGAGGGCGTTAAAGTGCTGCAGATGGAGAAGCAGCCTCGCTGTCTCCATTGTTAATACCAACCCAACCCAAACTAATCTGCTGCTAATTAACAACCGCCTTCACGCCTTATTGTTAAATATTGCATCAGAGACAAGTTCAGGGCGAGACTGAACGTCCTCACAAGCTGAGCTGGTTAAAATCTCAAAGCTTGGTTAGTTGGTTTATATTCAACACAATAAACAGAAAACACAAA
>JBBPBX010019400.1:3677-23068 GCA_038048925.1 Garcialebias charrua | reverse complement strand
AAAAAAAAAAAGCTGCATTTTTTGTATGTTCTTTACAAATTTACTGTTCGTTAGTGAGCTCGTAAGTCCAGAACCTCGTAAGTAAGAGCGCTCGTAAGTTGGGGACCCCCTGTATTATTATGCGGGGGCGGGCGGCCAATAGGGGGCACTAGGGCGCCGCCCCACTGGAACTTCTGGAGCATTTTACATTGAAGACTTAAAGTAAAAATATTTCTAAATATATGCATATATGTTTTTAGTTGTGTAGGATAAATATTTTGAGTAATGATGAGTTATATTGTTTGTTTCAAAAAACGTTTTCTGATTGGTGACGTATTTCCTGTCCAGGGGCGCATGAATCTTATCCATAGACTCTCGTTATAATTGGCACATGCGCAATATTATGGTCTTCCCATTTGGCCTTGAAGAGGCCAACTTGTCAAATTTCTCCTGGGATGTGTGTAAACCAAGACTCTGCTCCACCCCGAGAACTTCCGTGAACGCTTATCAAAGCTGTACCGGTTGACATCAACATCTCATCAGGACTATGGCGCTATCTGGAAGTGCTTCATGGACAAATCTCACCGGTTTGTCATCAAATACAAATGTAATGTGTCTATAAATGTGCTTGCTGGTAGAGTTTTTTTTAAATATCTTAAATCGTGTCCTGACAAGGACAAGGTTTAGAGAGATCTTTTTTTAATGCCACCATCTTCATGGTCTTTCCACCTTTGCTATCCAAAGAATAAGGGGCAGCGCTCCTATGAGCTGCAGTCACGTGTACTCCACCCATCTTTCAGATGACTGTACGGAATATACTCCCGCTGTACTTTGGTGCAATGATAATAAAGCTTATCCTGATTCTGATTCATAGCTTGGTTTATTTCTTGCGTGTGAACATTTTAACGACACTAAAAACTGGGATAGAAATAAGATGAAAAAAGTTGTTTTTGTGTGAGTTAACTTGTTTGCTCTTCCTGATTTGAACAAAATATCCACAAGTTCATAGTTGAATGACATGTACTCCGTTATTTAATACTTGTATTTATATTATAAATATAAAATGTAAAGAAGCCTCACTAAACATTTTGATCCTTTATTTGAAGGCGAATGATCAGATTCCTGTTTGGCACAGAGACAGAAGCTCGGCACATGATTGGTGTGTATTTAATGACCGACCGTGAAGTTTGTGGCGTGGCAACAATCCACCTTATCGAGACACAGACCTGCTGTGGAAACTTGTTGCCCTGCAGGTTTCTTTCCTACAACACATCTTCATTTTACCAGAACAGTCTAAAAAAATCTGCATAGTGCACAACAACTATGTTAAATTTAATGAAACCTGCAGCGAAGAGACTGATGATCTCAAGTTCGCACCATCTTTTTTCAGTCGCCTCCATTCTGTTCATCTCTAAGAGAAAACCATTAAAAAGACAAAGTCTTGCTCCCCTCATTGTTCCTGTCAAAGGAGATTCTACGGCCTCAACAAGATTTAAATTACCAGTGAAAACTGGATTTAGAGGAAAACGAGGCCTAGAAAGTCTCCCTGACAGAGACACGTGTAACTCCGAGCAGCAGAGTGGTTGAACTGGTGCAGGAATGCATCACGTTTTGTTCAACAGCAGATGGAAAGCACCTGCATTGATGCTGATGGTGCCGCGATCCTCCCAGGGCTCGTTCCACTCGTTCTCTCTTTTCAATCGCTCGTGAAAAAGCAGCAATTTAAATAAAAAAAAATTGTCAAAGCTACAGAGGAGGGAACTATGTGAGAATGCGATAAGACAAAACAACCGAGCTCAGCGCCGAAGCACAAAAGAGATACTGGGAGGTGAACTGGCAGACCTCTCTGTGTTTGACTGTTGGACGCAGTGCGAGGGATGTCGGGCAGACACAAGCCAGGGAGAACTTTTTTTTTTTGAAGAAAACATCTCTACACGAAACAAACAATTGAGGGGAAGCAATAAGCTTTACGGTTCTTATTTGAACGTTTGGAACATGGAAAAACAATATGAGAATATAATTATCAGTCCTACAAACCAAAGGGGTGCTGTTTGTAAAGTTATACAGTCAAAAATTAACTGCAATATTAAGAAAAAAAATAAAGTTTTTTTTCCAAAGTCATATTTTACCATGTTTTTCATACATTTATAAATGCCATAGTTCCCAAACAAAATATTTAATTTCCAAGCTAAATATTTATTTTCAAAACTAAACATTTAATGTCCAAACTGAATATTTAATTAATTTCCAAGCTAAACATTTAATTTCCCAAAAAAAAAGTTTAATTTGCTAACTAAATATCTAACTCGGACCTGAATTAGCTCGCAAGTTAAATATTTACGTCAGAGTTAAATATTTAGTTAGAAAATTTAATATTTCCTTTAAGAATTAAATGTTCACCTTGGAAATAAAATGTTTAGTTTAGAAATTAAATATTTAGCTTGGACAATAACTATTTAGTTTGGAAATTAAATGTTTAGTTTTGAAAATAAATATTTAGCTTGGAAATTAAATATTTAATTTACACCTAAATATGTAGTGTACAAACTAAATATGTATCTTGCAAGTTAAGCATTTAGTTTGTAAACTAAATATTTAGTTTGAAATTATGACATTCATAAATGTATGAAAAACATGGTGAAAATATGACTTTGGAAAAAAAAACGTGTTTTTTCGTATTAAAGGCTAAATAAACCAAAATATTGCTGTTAAAGGGGACCACACATGCAAAATTCACTTTTTAATGTTTTTTTTACTCAACTTTGGGTATTTACTTCATAAAAAAAACAGTCCTTGTGCCAAAAAAATGCACCCAGTGGTTTATTTACTCTAAGTAGATTTATTTGTCTGTGATAAAAACGGTTCGTTTCACACTTCCTGCGGTTTGTGATGTCACAAACCGCAGGACAACTCACACCAAACCTGAGTCCAGCCCCTCACCTAGCAACCCCTGGTGCTGCTCAACCCATTTCAGTATAAAAGACTTTACGGTTGCCGAGCAGTTTAGGAGCTGACCCGGCGGTCATTTATTTATTTATTCATTTATTTAGCCCCCGGGGGGGCTAGGGGCTTGCCTTGCTCCAGCCACGCAGCACATCTTGAGTAAAACCAGAATGTTTTATTACCTTGTTTGAACTCTGTCTCGTTGAAACTGTGCACACACACACTCTCGCGGGGCGACAGTCTGAAACGTACAAGCACCACTGATCGATATACTTTTCAGATTAGCAATTTATTTATTTTAAGAATACCTTTCACTTCATCAAAATCTAATCAAAACTCCAGCGTTCTAAAAGTAGGTGGTTGTATTTGTTTCTTATACGATGAAAGACTGCAATTGTTCAACTGCGCCTGTAGGTCTGTGAGATAAATGGCTGGTGTTGCACCCAAAGGACCGGGGTTCGCTTCCTGGCCATGGCATCTTTTTTTGTTTTGTTTCGGAGAGATCGTGTGAGGGCTGCAGTGAGCTGCTGGCTTTTGAGGACCGTGTGGGTCCGGTGACGGTCAGAGGTTGCCTCATACGGATAAATTAACTGGAAACACTCGGTGAACTTTGTGTGTGTCTGGATTGGATGTGCAGCCGCGGATCGAAGCGCCGCATGCAACTAGCGGAGCTACGCGGGCTGTTTGTTACCGAAGGAGGAGGAAGAGCTAATTTTAGCCTCGGATTCGGGAGGGCATGATAAAAGGAGCAGCTAATGGCGGCGCGCACAAACAGCTTTCGGTAAGTTATCTTAAGCTAGCACTAACAGTAAGTCAAACGAGTAATAAAAAAAAGCTAATTTTAAAACAACAACAGATTTGAGATACTGGCTGTTACAGAGGGCGGAGTTAATGTAAACAGAGTTTTGACGGGCGTGGACTTCAGAGCTCATTATCATAAACAGGTCGTTTAGAACGGAAGTTAGAAATGGCAGAATTAAAAAGGGTATAATTTATTATCTAAGAATTATTTTGTGTATTAAATTCAATGAACAGGGTCTGGATAGCACACAGACATACCATAAAATTTTAAAAAACCCGTCTGAGGTCCCCTTTAATTTTTGACTGTGAACGATAACTTTACAAACAGCAGCCCATACAAAAGGCATGTTTGCTATTTTTATTTTTGGGCCCAATGAAAAACACACAATTGCAATAATATCACAATAAACCTCAATTTCTTAAACTTCTCTTTTAAGCATCTTTTCTGTGAACTTCACATCATTTGTGCATCAGAGCAGTGGAAGTTCATCGGATTTGCCAAAACCGTTGAGTGGATTTTCTCCAGTTTCCTTCCACAGACCAAAAACTTGCATATCAGGCTAATTTCTTTATCTTCTTTCAGCTGATCCCTTCTTCAGGGGTCGCCACAACGAACTAGCTTGCATGAGGACTTTGTGGTTGTTTGTATGCTGGATGTCCTTCCTGACGCAGCAGACCATCAAGCTACCACAGCCCTCTGTGTGGAGCAGAGAGCTGCCATCCAGGGTGCCCAAGGGAATAGATGGTGGGGTTTAAGGCCTTGCTCAAGGGCTCAGAGTGGGGCAGATGAGGGTGGAGACATGTATAGGTTCACCTTTCCCACCCACATGTTGATGTTGTCAGTCTGGGGGTTCAAGCTGGCGACACTGGAAGGTCGCTGGCTTCTAATCTTCTAACTGGTAACTCTAAATTGTTCCTAGGTGTGAGTGAGTGTGGGTGTTTGGCTCCATGTGTCTCTGTGATGGACTTGACCTGTCCAGGGTGTCCCTGACCCTGCCTCTCGCACAATGACTGCTGGATATGGGCACCAGTGACCCCCGCAACCTGGAAAGGCAGAAGTACTGTAGCAAAGATGATGGATGGATGGAAATATTCCTGCCTGCTACCTGTTTCCTGCATTCTTGAGTCCACACCAACCACCAGACATTACAGCATCTGATTAGGATGCCTTCTGGTCGTCCCTTGAAGCCTTTAGTCCCACTGGCAGAGGACCTTATAGGACAGATCCTGAATATATTCACATGACCTGGAAACATCTTGGAATCCCCCAGGATGAACAGAAAAGTGGGGTTTCTTCCTGAATCTACTGCCTCTGCAATGTAATGGGTAAATTGATTAATAGATGGATCTATTGCAATATTCCCATTTTAAAGCCATCTTTGACCATCTATATCTGCAACTTTACAAATCTAAGCTACCCAGTCAGCTACATTTTGTTTTCCGTGCATCAAAAGGCAGTGGTGTAGTCTACGTGATACACAGGCATATGGACTATACCCACTAGAAAAGCTTAAGAATTTCCTTATACCCACTTAAGTGTCAAATGATACATAACATATCATTAGGTATGTGCCGTTTATACGCTAAATGGCATTTAAACGCTTCCGTAACAATCTTTCTGTATGCAGCACTTGTTATTACATTAGCTTTTCCAGTGAATTATTGTTTAATTAATACTTATGTACTTATTACTTAATAGTTGAACATGTTTTGCTTTGATACTGTTGTATAAATTCTATAACATGCTTTAAATACAAAGCCAACTGTTGTACAAAGTTTGTTGTACAAATAAGTAAACATAAGCACCAGAGAAATTTGGAAATGTTCTTTGGTTTTTAAGTATACCCACTACAAAAATGTAGACTACACCACTGTCAAAAGGGGAACATAAAACTCATGGTTTTGGAAGCCGAAACGTTTGATCAAGCATTAGCAAACGATCAATTAGGACGACGAACAACTTGAACAGACAAAATTCTGAACTACTTTGGATGTCAGAGTGCATTAAAATATGATGTTAACTAGCTGATGCTGCTGTTCTTATTGGCAGAAGAGTCTTCTATTAAATCTGTAATATTTCATTAACCTTATTCTCTGCAGTCTCATATAGAAAAATGTGCTAAAGCATGTTTGGCCTGGTCCTTAAAATCTCTTAGAGCAACACACCATGTGAGCTATAAGCTTCTGTTAGCTTCTGGCTGAAGTGCACTGCTCAAAAGTTGTCAAAGTGATGGACACAGAGGTCAAAGAAAGACATGAACATTTTGAGGAAAAGGTGGAGTTTTAAATCTGGATTTGCATGGAGAGGAGCCAGAGCAGGCTGAGGGGCAGGGCCCTGTCACTAACACATAATCCATTTGTTCATGGCAAAGACATTAATGGTCCAACAGCTCAGAGCCAAAAACCATAAGAAGCGCTTTAATCAAAACCTGCATATATTATGTTGTGGATATTGGAGCAAACTTCACTTCAGACTCCTAATCTCAAGAATGAAGAGGGAGTGCAACTTTAAAACACGTCCTGAGTGTGGAACACGTGTCAGGAGGAAATGAGGAACTAGCACAGGTATCAGAACGACGGCGGGCGGCGGAGGTTTGAACATGGAGGCAGGATTAAGGCTGTCAATAGACCCCAGTGTGGCTGATCCTGTCAGGGGTTAAAGAGCAGGACATCGCTCTCACTGAGCTGCGGACCTAATGCCGTATGAGAGCCGGCTCTCGTCGACGTTCCTCCAGCCACTGATGAGGTGTCTTAGGTGATTAATGCCACACTGAACTTTGGAGGTCATTTCCAGGACTTTAATTAGGCCAGGCACCAACTAAATCACACACACACAATTGAGTTCTCAGTTATCTTCAATTAGGCTCAAGTGGAGGCCAAGAAACACGATTACTTTGTTTACCGTGGAAGTAATCCCAAATGTAAAGGTCAGTGGAGGTGGATGATGGAATACTGTATTGGTTAGCTAGAGTCGATATTGAACATTCTGGCTAAATTAAAAGTTATGCTGGCTCTTTGTGGCATTTTATTTTTAGCTGCAAGAGCAGCAGTTGTTTCAGAGGCACCTGCCGAGGCCAGACACACCCAAATCAGATTAACGGGCCGAATTTAAGTCATGTGACAATCTCTGTGGAGAGGTCGATCACATTACAGCAAAGACCCACCTCGTCCATACAGGAACCAGCGTTTTTATGGTCTTATTAACTGACTGTCAAACCTGAACACCAAAGCTGGGCACCGCTAATTAAAAAATTAGTTCCACAATTTCTAAAACGCTTATTAATTTTTTTAGGTCCACAATTTCAAAAGCACAAATGTCTTATGAAAATTAGGGGAAGCTAATCTAATCCGCTATTTATATATTTCTATATTATATATATATATATATATTTATATATAGCCGGCAGCGTTATCAATATTTGCACTACACTGCCAACTGAAAAGTAACAAAAATGATCCTAAAAGGATGAAATTACAAAAATCAAAGGATTTATTTAATACTTTACGTACATATATTCTATTCGGCCACGAAATTAACAAAAAATAGAATGATCTTTTAATCCCTAAAACCACGTTTAAATCTCAAATACACGGGTGTGTCGCCACCGCATTTATACATAAAGTAACCCAAATACATGAAACTAACGACTCGCCGTCGAATGGTCGACACAAAAGACACAATAAAATCATCCGGCCACGTTAATTTGGCTTGAAACAGCGGGGTTCTCTACGGATTTATCCATTAGTAACCCAGCACAACCAACAGGCAGACACAGCGTTACCCCAAAAATACACTGCACGCGGCTCCGCCCCGCTCCGCTCCGCAGGTCGCAGCTGAGCGAGTCCAATTTCCACTGCCTGCGCTCCGCTCAGGTCCGCCTGGATGCGCCGCTCCGAGACACGTGCGAGATCGCGCGATAAATCAAGTGATAAATAAGTAAGTCAGAACAAAACAATTCATTCGGTGGAAGATGGAGAACAACTGTAGAGAGACTGCTGCCTTGATCTTCTCTCGTAAATGAGCTACATGGTTTGAGCAACAGGAAGTGATGTTTACATTTCAGAATAAAATACTTTTTTATTTATTTATTTCTTGTATTGCGTTATTAGGCGTAGTCATAGTCATAAATATAATAGTTTAGTCATAGAATAGTCATAAATGATAGTTTGACAGCATTTTTGTACAAATAAATCCGTATAGAGCTAGGATTAGTCCGCCTGTGGTGATTTTATTTTGTAAATACGGAAGTTGTGCTCGTTCCTTTTCCTGTTGGTGCGACGTAATCTTCAAAAGTTGACTCCGGCACAGCTCCGTCATCCGGCAGAAATAGAAAAATTTCTAATTTTGACGGACTGCCGTCCGCTCTCCGCAGCTCGCCGCCGCCGTGCGGAGCCAGTGTAAATTCTGTCATTGATTATAATGGGTGCGTATTTGCTGCGGAGGTCGGACCGGAGCGGGGCGGAGCTGCAACGCGTGTAGTGTATTTTTGGCATTAGCGTCTATAGGTAGTCAACAGATTTAATGAAAAGTAACTAAAATACATAAAAATAACGACTCACCGTCAAATGGTCGACACAAAACCCTCAATAAACTCCTCCGGCCACGTTAATTTGGCTTGAAACAGCGGGGTTCTCTACGGATTTATCCATTAGTAACCCAGCACTACCGGCAGACACAGCGTTAGCGTCTATAGGTAGTCAACAGATTTAATGAAAAGTAACTAAAATACATAAAAATAACGACTCACCGTCAAATGGTCGACACAAAACCCTCAATAAACTCCTCCGGCCGCGTTAATTTGGCTTGAAACAGCGGGGTTCTCTACGGATTTATCCAAGTACCCAGCACAAACAGTAGCCACAGAATTAGCCCCCGAGTTCACCTCTGAGTGACCCGGAAGATGTCAAGATGGAATAGTCCATTTTTAGTAGGGGGATAAAGAAATCGACCGTTTTTTTTATTGCGTATTTAATGATCGTTTTCATCGTAACTATAATTATTTTTATGTTAAATGTATATTAACAAGCAGGATCAATGTTAGTTATGTAGGTGACTGCACGGGGCGAGGCGGGGCCGGGGCCACTGCTGAAATGGGACCCCCAGGCATTTACCTACATGGTCTGTTCTCAGCTCTGCCCCCCTTCCCCTCACACCCTTCCTCCTTTCTGCTGTTTACGGTGGGGAAAAAGGTAAAACAAGCAGCATAAGAGCTTGTAAATAAGTTTATTGGTTTTTACTGATAGATAATTAGTTATTAGCGGTACTGCATTTTAAATAAAAATAGCACAAATCCGCTTATGAATTATAAAAGTTAGTCAATTCACAAAAACGCTGACAAAAAGTTTAGGTCCACTGTAAGCGGATTAGCGCTTTAGCGCTACCTAGCGTTCATTTGCCCACCACTGCTGAACACCAACACACACCGTCTGTGACAAGTTGGCTTCCTCCCCGAGACATCAGTGATGGTTCAACTAAAGATTTTTTTGTCCAATAAAAGTCTAAACAAAGGTAACAGGTGTGCAGTTTTACTGTTTTAATGCCAGAAAATAATAATACAAAACTGTATTATTATTATTATTATTATTATTATTGTTCAGTGTCAGGAGGGCTGTGATCAGTCTTATATTGGGGAAACTAAACAGCCACTGGCCAAAAGGATGGCCCAGCACAGAAGATCAACATCATCAGGTCAGGACTCTGCGGTCTACACTCATCTCCAGGCCAGCGGTCACTCTTTCAGGGATGAAGATGTTCACATCCTTGATAGAGAGGAACGATGGTTTGAGAGAGGAGTAAAGGAGGCCATCTTTGTGAAAAGAAACCGTCCATCATTAAACAGGGGTGGAGGCCTCCGGGTTCAACTGTCCCCCTCTTACAATGCTGTTATTGCTAGTATCACTCAGCCCTCTGTGAATAGCAAACAACCATCAGGGTGCTAACGATCCATCGTCAGGCTGATGGTCCTCCTTGATCATGTGAGCAGCTGGTTTCGGCTGTCATCAGCAAACTGGTTGTGTAACACTGTGAGAGGGTGCTATTTATAAGACTGAGCTGAATACAGCACCTCAGACTGAGGAAGTCTTTCGGACGAAAGACGATTTCTACAGTTGTTGTTTTTTGCTTTGTTTTGTTTTTTTGAATGTCCAGAGGACCAGACTTAGCTTTTTTTAGATGTTTCAATAAAGCTCCAATAATTGACAGCTATTAAGAACCTAGAAAAAATAAAAAGGCACCAAGTAACTTGTTGGATTAAACCTTCCTTATGAGTTTCTCTAGAGTTCTAATAGTGCTTTCCACTTCCTCTTAATGCGAACACCAACCTTCGTCAAAGCCTTGTGCTGTCAGAGAACATGTTTTCTGTCTTCCTTTCACCGTCGTATGAGTAACGACGGTATGTTTCTCGCATCTAATCCTTCTCCCTGTCACTCTGCTGCGCCTCCTCTTTCCTGTTTCCCTCCCTCAGTTTATTCTCCTCCGTCACTAATGGCCCAATGCTCCAAGAGTCTGGCTAATGTTTTAAATGTTCAATTTAATACACTTCTACTGGCTAAAAGAGTTGCTCTAAGGGAGAATACATTTATAATCTAACCAGAGAGGAGGCTAAAGGAAGGAGGGGTTAAAGGAAGCAGACGACAATTATATTACAGAGTAATATTCTACTTAGTGTTTCATGGCTGTGGTGGAGGCTTTAAAGAGGAACTAAACCCAAAATTAACTTTTTTTAGCTGATAAACTCCCTTGAATCCCTTCAATCACGTATATTTACGTGTCATCCTTCCAACCTTCAATCAGCACGTTTTCACAGCAACACGAGGAAATAAGACACTAGACCAGGTCTTCACGAATGTGAAGGGGGCGTACACGGCGAAGCCACGCCCACCGCTCGGGGCTTCCGACCATCGCTCCCTGCTATTGGTCCCTAGACAGCTACCCCCACTCAGACGTTCGAAGCCGGAACAAAGAGTGATCACATCGTGGCGCCAAGATAGTTCCCCCATGCTAAGAGACTGCTTTGAAAACACAAACTGGTCTGTCTTCAAAGAAGCAGCTACGAATGGAAGTTCAGTTGACCTGGAACTTTATGCTTCCTCAGTCCTGGGTTACATCAGTACATGTGCTGAAAATGTATCCATAAGAAAGTGTGTTAAATTTTACCCCAATCAAAAACCCTGGCTAAATAAGGATGTCCGCACCCTGCTGGCAGCCAGGGACACTGCATTCAAGTCTAAAGATACTGAGGAGTTGAGAAAGTGCAGGAGAGAACTGGATGATGGCATAAAGAAGGCCAAAGCCGCGTATGCACAGAGGATCGAGGGACAGTTCACCTCACATGATCCACGGAGCATGTGGCAGGGCATCAAATGCTTAACAGACTACAAGGGCAAAAGCAAACAATGCCCCAGGGACCCATCCCTGCCTGATGCCCTCAATAAGTTTTATGCACGTTTTGATGATCCAAACAGACCAACTAGCACCAGACTCACCTCATCACCAGACGAGGAGCACCTCAAAGTGACCGCAGCAGAAGTGAGAGGTAGTCTCAGAAGGATCAACCCTCATAAAGCTACGGGTCCAGACAACATCCCAGGGAAAGTTCTGAAGGAATGTGCGGACCAGCTCTGTGAGGTGCTGGCTGACGTCTTCACCACCTCACTTTCACTGGAGTCAGTTCCCACCTGCCTGAAGACTGCCACCATCATCCCAGTCCCAAAAAGCTCCACAGTGACTGGTCTGAATGACTATAGACCGGTGGCTCTCACCCCGATAGTCGCTAAATGTTTTGAGAAACTGGTCATGTCCCACATCAAGACAACCGTCAACATCAGCGAGGACCCTCATCAATATGCATACCGCGAGAACCGATCAACAGAGGACGCCATCTCCTCTGTGGTCCACACTGCTCTCACCCACCTGGATCAGAAGGACTCATACGTGCGTCTGCTCTTTGTGGACTTCACATCTGCCTTCAACACCATGATCCCCCAAACTCTGATAGACAAACTATCCACACTTGGACTAAGCCCCTCCATCTGTAACTGGGTACTAGACTTCTTAACAAACAGACCACAGTCCGTGAAGATCCACAACTTCTCCTCCTCCACCATCACCCTCAGCACTGGCTCTCCTCAAGGATGTGTGCTGAGCCCTCTTCTGTTCACTCTGCTCACATATGATTGTACAGCCACACATCCAGGCTGTCATATTGTTAAGTTTGCAGATGATACAGCTGTGGTGGGATGCATCACAGATAATGATGAATCCAGCTACAGACAGGAGGTGGAACATCTGGAGAGCTGGTGCAAAGAGAACAACCTTCACATGAATGTGAAGAAGACGAAGGAGATGATTGTGGACTTCAGAAGGAACAAACACACCCACACCCCACTGTATATAGGTGGATCTGCGGTGGAGGTGGTCTCCAGCTACAAGTACCTGGGTGTACACTTGAATGATAACCTCAGCTGGAGCAATAACACCACCAGCCTGATCAAGAAAGGTCATCAGAGACTCTACTTCCTCAGACGGCTGAGACGAGCTGGTCTGAGAAGCTCAGTCCTCACCTCGTTCTACAGGTGTGCAGTGGAGAGCGTCCTGTGCTCCAGCATCAACGTGTGGCATGGAGGCTGCACAGTTGCAGAGAGGAAAGCTCTACAAAGAGTGGTGAAGGCTGCACAGAAGTCTGTGGGAGTCAGTCTCCCCACCATCACAGACATTTACACCTCCAGATGCAGAAAAAGAGCCACCTGCATCATGAAAGACCTCACTCACCCAGCACACTCACTCTTTGCACCACTCCCCTCGGGACGGAGGTTGAGGAGCATCAAATGTAGAACCACTAGACTGAGGAACAGCTTCTACCCTGAGGCTGTCAGACTCATGAATAAATAAATAATAAGAATAAACACTGCAAAATGTCACATCATGTTGATACTGATCTGTTTCTTGTTGCTGCGTTCATCTGTGACTATCTGCGTTCATCTGTGACCATCTGCTCATGTTCGTGCTGCTGTTTATAATGATGTTTTTCTACTACATTAGGGCTTAGTGTATTACTAGCTGATGTCTCTCTTAGTTAATCCTAGATGTTATTATTGTTTTTCTCTTGCATTTGTTGTTGGATGTAACTGGGACCCTGTGTACATAATCTCGTTTTCAACACATGTACTACATGCGGTGCAAATGACAATAAATTCTCTCTGACTCTGACTCTGAATGTGTTCAAAATGTTATCTAGCACTATGGCTGTGTTTAGTTTCATATAATTGTGCGTATCTGTGTAAATCGGCTAATTGGCAATGTGGCGTTCTCAATGACGACAGGGCACGGCTTCTTTGTTCATACGGGCGCTTTTATTGATGCCGTGAAAAACTACAGAAATAAGACAAAGCACAGAAATAAAACATAAGCTTTAGGTACAGCACTGAGCAATGAGTAATGCTTTAACAAAAGAAAAACAGTACCTCGTGGCCGTTCGTCATTAAAGAAGTCAAAGAAGTCCTAAGCGAGCGTTTCTCGTCTTATGCATTCTAAATAAACGTATAAAATATTAGATCATCATGACTGACGGATGTACGATGTATTACAACAGTTATAAATACCTTTTAAGTTAGTGAACAGTTTAAGCTGCTGGCTGCGCGTCGCGTGTCTCCAGGTGAGTGTATGTGTGTGCATCTCGTGTCTTCGGGTGAGTGTATGTGTGTGGGGGGCGTGTCTAGTACCGTGATCTCGTCACTCTCTTCGTTCACATCTCGCGATAACGGTACCAACAAAAATAATCCTTCACTTACGGAATAAATGCATCTTGTACAAAATATCATATTCTCAAAGTATGAGCGAAACAAATTAAACCCAAAATATTCTAACTACTAAAAAACAAATATTAAGACATAAGACATAAGACATAAGAAGGTTTATTGACATTGCATCAATTTTCACCAATACAACGTAAATATGTAGTTACAGTCATCCAGGAGAGAGAATGAGTGCAAAAAAGCTGCAGCTCAACAAAGCACATGACATGTTTATCAACACATGATATGTTTATCAACACATGATATACTTATAGCGCGGCCGCTCCCATCTGTCCCCAGATGAAGGTCAAAAGCAGGAAAACAGGCAAAGACACGGGGTTTTACAGCATTGATATTAAAAAAGATGAATCACATTTTGTCTTCAAGACACCGCGTGATCCAGTAAAAACCATATCAAAAAGCACATTTAGTTACAATAACAAATGGAGAGACGGCAGGCAAGGAGATAAGTCTGTGAGTAATTTCAGACAAACACAGAGTTCAGCAGATGTGCAGCTGGGTGTTATCTGAGGCTTCACAGAAATCTCTGGGGGGGGAGGGGGGGGGGCAGCAGGTTTCTTCAGCTCCTCGCTCCCAGGAGAATGGCTTCCGACAGCCTACTTTTCAAGGACATGTACAGAAGCCAGATAATATTCTTGTTTGTTATCCAATAGACCACAGTGTTCTTTTCCACTGCCGCCATCAAGTCTGTGGTGCTGTTTCATGGCCGAAAAAAATCCAAATATGTGGTTCCGCTCCTCTCCGCTCTATGAGCTCCCATCTGTCCCTTGATTGATCCGGGGTGGCTGTAAACAAGTCCCAAAACGCACAGCAGGTCCGCGGTGATCCACCACCGCTCCAAGCGAGCGATTGAGCTCATACAACAGCTGGGATGAGGAGCTCACGGCCCGGTTCAGAGAATTTTGCTGATCAGGCAGTGCCGACAGCGCGCTGATAGCTGCCGAAGCCTCCCTCAGTTTCCAGTAACAAACAACTCCGCTTACGCCAAAAAACAGAGCAGTTGCTACCAATAATCCAATAATCCACAAATCCTCCACGTCTTCGACACTTAAGACGGTCAGACACATGGGCTGCCACTGACCCCACGAGTCCAGCACGTATCCAGCCGCGTGTGTGTCGGAGGGACAGACAGCTTCTCCTGGCACGGTCCGCTTCGTGGAAAAAATCTTATCCATTGAAGAAACAGCCCAATTTATTAATTCCATATTGGTTCGAGTGAGCGCTGAAGGGTCGCAGACGAGACGAAAAGCAAGCAGGGAGTAGGAAAAACTTAGGGAGGGAAGAGCAGAAAGATATGCGACCTGCCTTGCCGAGTGCCGGAAGTGAATTCCCCTTTTAATGCATAAATCGTTTTCAGCGACACTTACAGGCAATATTTTGGCCTAAAAACGTGTTTACGGTAGTCCTTTGGGTTGAACAGAGGTTATTGCACCTTAATTTTCATATTGGTCAGGACTGTTCACTCTGATGTGTCTTGTACACTCTGATGTCACAAAGGTGGTTCAAGCAGAGCCAATCCCCTGCAGAGATGAGAAGGTCCTGCAGCTGTGCATACCTTATATGGAAGTGCTACATTTCACTCCTGACAAGCGGTTTTATTTTTTTTCATTTTCATTTTTTTAGGCCTTTGGTTTTGGATGGAATGGGTGGAATAGATAAATACATCTACATGTTTATTCTTTGTTGTTGCTTGGTGTATGTTGTTGGCTAGAGGTTTAATTTGTTTTAGGTTGTTGCAGGTGGAGGCGTGAACAAAAGCACAACTCTACCTCCACCCCTCCTTGTCTCTCGACACGCCCATTTTCAGGGAGATTTTGGAAGGAGGAGTTACGCCAGTGTTGCCAGGTGCACGATAATTATCGTATTTGTACGATAATTTTGCCATCTGTACGATGTACGATCAATAATCCCGAAAAAGGCCAAAAATACGATAATTTGACCATTCTGTGAACGTGTAGTTGTGATCGGTTTCCATCAGCCTGTCGCGACTGTCTGAGTTTTTTTGTGAACCCTGAAGGCATCTTGAAATTCCAGCCAATCGTGCTTTTCTAAATGTGACCTAAGAGTGACGTATATGCAGAACAACGACCATGATTGGCTGAATAGTCCGCTGCGCCCGCCCCATGAGTTAGAAAAAGCAGAGCCGTGTGACACCGGTCTGGAAGAAGTGATGAAAATGATAGAACGTTTATATAAAGTTGAACGTTAAATTATAATAAAGAAATATATTAAGAAAATATGACAGGAAAACTGGGACATTACTGATACAGGAAGACATTTACACAACATTCATAAAAAGGTAGGATATACAAGGAAATCAGGAAGAAACAGGAACTTACAGGCCTTAATAAATCTCTTAAAATAATTGGAAAGCATGCAACAGGACTTTGGTTCAACATGTATTTATGGAATGTCCAGGGTATGAAACAAAGAATGCATTTCCATAAATAAATAAAATGAATATTAAATTTACAATTAGGGATGTTTTTAGTAGTGATATTAGTAAAGTTAAAGATCAAGTTATTATTTCCTTGAAAATACAAACTTAATAGACAGAATTTAGTTGAGTTATCAAATTAATTTTACAGAATTATTTTTTTAATTTTTTTTTATCTCCTGTCCACACTTCAGCTCGGTGGTGGAAACAAAACAAGAAGGGGGGGGGGCTCTTTAGTTTGCCACCAGACATTAATGCGTATTAATGTCTGTGGTTCCCACCAGTACTGACACCACAAAGCTGTGAGTGCCTGGTAGACGCTATTCAACAATAGAGTGACTAAAGTATAGAGCATACTTGTTATTTTGTTTATGACGGGTGTACGATAATTTCCCTCTAAAAACGATAATTTTAGGGCTCTAGTACGATAATCCTACATTTCTCACCTGGCAACACTGGAGTTACCGATCCACAGGGTGTGGAGTTGCTCTTTAATGCAAAACAAAAAGTGAGTTATTTGAGAATGGTTTTGGGGTTTTGAGATAGTTTGGAATGATCAAAGAAGAGACGTATGGATGCAGTCAGAGAGGACGTGGTAGTAGCTGATGAAAGAGTGAGATGGAGGAGGATGACTCGCTGACGAGGGAACAACTATAAAGGATAGTTGGGGACAATGAAGTAAATAGACAAAAACTTTTAACAAACTATGATTATGGATCTGGTGACTTTCAACACAATCGACAAAATCTTTTCAACAAAATGACAGGGTCCTGAAGAACCCTCGTGTCCGGCTGAGACTCACACTGCGGGGTACATCAGAGATCAGCTGATTTGTCTCTCAGTTCTGTCTCAGGAGGACGCTGAAGACATTTATATATTTGGCTTTATGATAGCAGGGGTTCTTCTCTTTGGCATCGGTGGGGCTCTGTTTTATCCAGTGCTTTAAGTGGGCACCGGAACGCACTGGAACGCAGTTCCACCACTTCTAAAATTTAACCCTGAGAGTACTGGGACTTTTTTTTAAGAGTATGGTGCGTTCCGGAACTTATTTTCGTCTTCTCCACTTGAAAAAAAAAAGCCCTCAGAGAAAAGCCTATCATTTTTGGCGCAAATCGCTTGCCGTACATTCAAGTGTACCTAGGCATCCCACGTGAGAGGAAAAGCAGAAGAAAACAATCACTTGTGATGTTGAGCTGGCTCCAAAAGGGCTCCAAGAGGACACGAAATGGAGCAGAGTTAACTGATAACAGTAGCACTCTCGAACAGTCTGTCATTGCACAAGAAAACGGAGTTCGGACTCTACACGCTAGCATTAGCACATCAGATCCTGATGCTTCACAAACGCCTGTTACTGTCGATTTTGCCGGCGAAAGAGACGTCAACAACATACAACAAAATGACCAGTGGCCGGACTGTTGGTCAAAGGATCAAGTGCAGTATTTTTGCTCACAGAACAACTGGCTAATTGCCAAAGACGGAAAGCTTGGCTGCAAGGTATGTTGTAAAGTCGGCTCACTGGGTGCTAATTTAATTAATGGAATTAATTTAGAACTGGCTTTGTTCTTTGTAAATTTACATTAAAAATACTGATCTTTAACTCAGTAGACAGATCAGGATAAAAATACTATGTTTCTGTCCCATATTATTATGACATTAGGGAGAGTACCGGCACTTATTTTTTCCACTTAAAACACTGGTTTTATCAACTTTTGAAGAAGACATCAACAGCAGTTTAGACTATGAGAAAGCTCCAGAGTCTGTGCGAAGGTTTGATTTGTGCTATGAGTACTCAAAATCAGCTGATTTACGAGGTAAGCCATAAGATGGAAGGGATTTGTAAGAATCGCAGGCCACCTGCGGCTTCTGGGACTCGTCAGGATGTTGGGATCGACCTTGAAGAGGGCTCATAACATGGATCAGTGGAGTGGAATACCCATAAATTTGGCCATTTTGTACTGGAAAATTCCAGCAGGACTCAAGGCTGACGAGAAAAAAACAAAAACAGTCTGCCTGAAGAAAGATCAACAATTGTGGCTTATCTGAATCCGACTCCCCCGCCTCGGATACGAGCAGACTATCAAATTTCTCCTGGGACATGGGTAACTAGGACAAAGCTTTGTCTATCACAATTTGAATTTGCAATCGAAAATCTTTTGAAGTAAACCCAATTTAAGATGACCACCACAGCTATCCAAACTCAAAAAACACAAATAGCTGTAATTAATTTGACAGATTTTGAGCTAGGGATCACAAGCCGGTGTATCTCCTGTGCCAGTCCCAAGACAGGGTGAAAGGTGAGGGGGGTGTCAAGAAGGGAAAGGAAGGAGGAAGAGTATTCGGCATTAAACGCCTTTGCCAAAACTAACATATCATCCAAACAACGCCATACTAGATCTGTCAAGGCTCTGATTAACACCTGCTACCAGTGATATTGGCAAATGAGAGCTGGCAGAAATTATGCTACTGTTAGTTGAAGACCACAAGAATGGAAACATACCAGGAGAAGGAGGTAGAAGAAGGAAGTCAAAAGTGTAGTAATGAGGGTAGCAGCTCTAAACGTAGAGACAATGGCAGGAAAAGATAGAGAGCTGGCTGATATGATGCAGAGAAGGAAGGTAGATTTATTATTTTTATGTAAAGAAGGTCAAAGAGGATTAAGTTGGAAAGAGCATAGAGGTGGTTGTGGTGAGGACAGAAGTCCCAGAGGACAGAGTGAAAAGGAGGATGATTCACTGTGGTGACCCCTGAAGAGGGAGCAGTCAAAAGAAGAAAAGCTAGAATTTAGGGGTGCAGGAAAAAAAATCGATTTTTTTAAAGAATCTAGATTCTTAGTCCTGGCGATTCAGAATCGATTCTAAAAGCCCCAAAATCGATTTTTTTTTTTTTTACATTAAAACCCAAAAGATAAAGAAAATAAAACCATATCTCATAGTATATGAAAGAATACATAAAATGAAAGGTGGCAGAAAGAAGAAGAAATCTTATTTTATCTGCCCCTTTTTTCAAAAACAAAACAAGTTCAAACAATAATCTTCTATAAGTAACAGAGCAAAAAGCTAACCTAATACTGGTTATTTAAGTTACAGAATTTAATGCATTCCTGTATTATTTGTTCCTATTTTTGGTATAAATATCAAACGATGCAAAAAATTTGATACAATAAGGAACCTAAAATTATTGTTTTAAATAAATGTTCCATTTGTTTACATTGTTGTTTATTCTTTTCAGCTTGTCAGTTACAAAACTGAAACTAAATTTATGACCATTTTAATAGAAAAATCGTTTCTGAATCGAAAAATCGATTTTGAATCGAATCGTGACACCAAAAATCGGAATCGAACCGATTCTCCAGACACAGAGATTTGCACCCCTACTAGAATTGATGTGGTAGTGGCAGACAGTCATTCAGCAACTTTGC
>JBBPBX010019399.1:14043-35055 GCA_038048925.1 Garcialebias charrua | reverse complement strand
CTGTTGGTTTTGGACCAGGGCTCCAAGAGACTTTTTTGTAGGTCCTGACAATGTACACATGTGTACCACGTTTCATAATTCTGGGATAAAGCATGGCTGGGGGCTGATTTTTAAAATATATTCTAGGGGGTGCTGTGGACGAGTCAGGCCACGCCCACTACATATTGGACTGCAGTCCTGTCGAGGGATGGACAAGGTATCAATCTTAGTGAGTTTGGTGCAGCTGGGAGCTTATTTTGGGAAGTTATTCCAGCTTGATGTTTCATGGAGAATGGCCAGATTTGAGGCTTGGCCACGCCCACATGCTTTGACGTAGAAAAAAGCTTTTCACAATTTTTGACCTTCAATGCCTCAAGATTGTGCTGACCCAGTTTGACGCCTGGATCTCGAAATCTCTAGGACGAGTTCGCTCAGATATGACGTCAATGAAATAGACAAATTGTGAATTTGACCTAAAATGGCCAACTTCCTGTTGGCTTTGGACCATTGCTCGAAGAGACTTTTTTGTAGGTCCTGACAAGATACACATGTGTACCAAGTTTCATAATTCTCGGATAAAACATGGCTGGGGGCTAATTTTTTAAATATTCTAGAGGGTGCTGTTGAGGAATTAGGCCACGCCCACCAAGTATTACACCGGATCCCTGCCGGGGGGTGAACAAGGATCGATGTCAGTGAGTTTGGTGCAGCTGGGCTGAAACATGTGGAATCTAGAGCAAAACGTATGGCGGCGGCGTGACCTGTGACTTTGCCGCGCTGCCACGGCCACGCCCTCTGCTGTAAACCGTTGGCACTTTAAAACAAGTGAGACCAACTTGTTATCAGTCATCTGACACAAGATCATCTTGATTAGATCAAGAGAGCCAGAGTTGGAGCTTTCCAAGCAAAAAAAGTCACTTCCTGTTCTGAGGGGGCGGGGCTTAGGTGAGGTCAGACTATGACAACATAGGATCGTCAGGCATCCAACCAGGATCCCTCATGCCAAGTTTGGTGTCAATTGACCATTTAATGAGAAAGTTATAGCGTTTCGTTTGTTTCGGCGAGTACGCCAAGTTCCCCGCTCCGCCACGCCCCCTGAACATATACGAAAAGTCAATTTTATTGATAACATTTAAAGCCCCATGCCTTAACTGCATTCTGACCAAGAATTAAGCCAATAGGTCAAATGCCTGAGAAGGAGTTTTTCAAAGTTCGACATGAGTAAAAATGAAAAATGACCAAAATTTGACCTTTGACCCAAAATGGCCACCTCCTTGTGCATTTTAGAGGGTACCTCCAAGAGACTTTTTTTCTTGAATCGGGGATCTACCTATGTACCGAGTTTCAGAGCTGTACGACGGTTTCTCCTAACTCACGTTAGGGGGCGCTGTAGAGCAGTTTGACCACACCCACTTGCGATTCCACCAGAATCCAAATTTTTTAGTTGGGAGACAATTTTGGGTCAAGTTTGGTGAGTTTTTGAATATGTTAAAGGCCCCAAGCAGCCGCTCAAAGTGACGGAAAAATAATAATAATTTAGAAGAAATTGAGCGATTACAATAGGCCTTCGCAGCGCTTCGCTGCTCTGGCCTAATAATGCAGGGGACAACACAGAGGACAGAGACATCTGATAGGGTTTTCAGAATAGTGAGGCGACAAGAGATGGTTTATAACCAGCTAGTGAAAATGAAAACACCTGGGCTGAACACTGGGGAGGTTCGTTGAGTGCATATGAAATAATAGCACAAGAAACACTGAAAAACAGAACGGGATCTAACCAGAAAAACACGACTAAACCCAAAGGACAAACATGAAACCCAACCTTGAAAAGAATACATGGATGACTGAAGAATTAAAATTACAAAAAGGGACAGAATACGACACTTGGCAATTGAACAATGTGGAGGAAAATTGAGAAAACCCACACAAGCATGAGAAGAACATGCAAGCTCCACACAAAGACCACAGATCCAAGTGGGGATTGACCCTAGGATGATCTTGCTGTGAGGCAACAGTGCTAACCACTGGTCCATAGTGCCGCCAAAGCATAGCGTAGAAGCATAGACTTATAGACCAGTGTGATCAGACTATCAGGGGGTCTGCAACCTGCGGCTCTGGAGCCACATGTGGCTCTTTGGTCCCTCTTCAGAGGCTCTTTCCAAAACCAACATAACATTTAATTTTATTGGTTGTTCTACAAACAACAACAACAAACTAGTTTTAGCTGTTTTCATTTATTTTGCAAATACTTTAACGTTTTGCTTTAATTATTTTTATATTTATTATTCATCATTCAACACTTGCTCTTCTCAAGGGCGGACATATCCTCTCGGTCTCCGCTTTACTTTTGCTTTGCCTTGTCTGTGAACTGTCTGAGAGCCTCTCTTCTACAAAATCTTCCGAATCATAACTATGGAATTCAATTTGGTCAGTTGGTCCCTCAATACAACTGATAACACACAGCTGGATATCTCATCGACTTGGAAGACTTGATGACGTGTCTATCTCTGCTGTCATCTGTGGATCTTAAGGACGCATATTTAATTGGATTTATGATAACTGGTTCCTGCTTTTTGGATTTGGTTGGTTCCTGGTCTATCAACACACAAGGAAGACGCCGGCAACAAATCTGGACCTGGTCAGACTGCCTGCCCTACATGATGGCTTGGTTCATGTCTCGAGAAACCAGACTTTTGGCTGGATGGATTAGATCTCTGGGATTTTCTCAGGCACGTTCCATTGGTATGGTCATTTAATTTGGACAATTCGAAAGCGAGTGGACCGACACAAACAGAAGGTAGATGTCATTAAAGTTCTGCCTGTCCCCAAAACAATCGTGTTTATCTGAAATTTGGCTCCCTGACTGGCCTTGACAGGCCGTCTTATCTCAACACGCCTGTAGAAGTTTTGTAAACCTGACTCTCCCAAACCTGCTACTGATGTTACGTGGGCACACTTTTTTCAGTCTTTTGTTTGTTTGTTATTTTTATTTTTTGGCACCTTTTTGACGGTTCACTGGTGAAGGGGGCGGGGCTCAGCCACACAAGTGGTTTTAGCTGAGCTGGCAGCACACCTGGGGGTGATGAGAAGATTGATTGACTGCAGAGATGGATTGATGGACCAGCGTGTGTTGGAGCGGCTGTGAGGCTTTTGGGCTGTGGGAGCTGCTGTGGCGAGGACGACGTGTAAAAGAAGGATTTCAATTTGAGACGGTGCGGGTGGACTCTGGGGGAACAGAGTCCTCACCTCGGGCTGATCACCCAGAGGGGGGCGTCGGATGTTTTTGGCCGGGAGGAAGAGGAAAAGTTTGTCCTGGATGAACGGCTGGACGCAGTAATGTACCGGGGAGTTTACACGCCTGCTGGCCGGGAGGAACAGGGTTTGTCCTGATGAACCGGCTGGACGCAGTGGGGAGTTTACACGCCTACAGAAATCAACCACCTACAGAAAAATCACAAGTGGTGCGTTTTTAAGAAAAGAGGAAAACTATAAAGAAAAGCAAAAACAACAATTAATGAACAGATCATCTGACGGATGAAGCACCGTGCGGGCTCGCCCCTTTAAAGATGTCAGCTGGTGGAGAAACTCTGATCGGACATCTTAAGGTAAGCCCCAAACCTCACTCTGTGTTCTGTCAGGTGCCTGTTTAGTTTCTTTCTTTTCTTTTTTTCTTATCACACACTTTTAGTTGCGACCACTACTCTCCATTAAGCAGTGATAAGATAAGAGCGAGCTGGGGAGGGAAGTGGTTTCGTAACAAGTGGGGGCTCGTCCGGGATCTGAAACTATGGAAGCAAGTATGGAGTGGAAAAGCTGCCATAAATTACATGAAAATTATATTGGTTTCGTTGATTCCTGTTGAGTGATAAATTAAGGAGGAATTTAAAGTTTAAGAATTTCTAAAAGAGGAGTTTTAAACTTTTTGGTTTAGTGTGATTTTTTTTTTTTTGGGTTGGTTTAATTGTTTTTTTTTTTATTTATTTATTTATTTTTGCCACCATGGGGAATATGTTTGCAGGTCTCATTAAAATGTTTGGGAAAGAAGAGATGAGGAAATTCATGGTGGGTTTGGACACAGCAGGAAAGACAGATATTCTGTACAAACCTAAATTTGGAGAGATGGTGACGTCCATCCCCACACTAGGTTTTAATGTAGAGACTGTTGAGTACAAAACCATCAGTTTTGCAGTTTGGGACGTTGGCTGAGGACGAGCTCTGTGATGCTGTACTTTTAATGTTTGCTAGTGTCAAACTGTCAAGCATGCGATGGATGGGATGAAGATATAGGACATTTTATTGGGCTAAAATTAAAAATATATAAAAAAAATATGGATATTTTTTTTTGTTTAGGTGGGGAAGTGTTACGTGGGCACACTTTTTTCAGTCTTTTGTTTGTTTGTTATTTTTATTTTTGGCACCTTTTTGACAGTTCACTGGTGAAGGGGGCGGGGCTCAGCCACACAAGTGGTTTTAGCTGAGCTGGCAGCACACCTGGGGGTGATGAGAAGATTGATTGACTGCAGAGATGGATTGATGGAGTAGCGTGTGTTGGAGCGGCTGTGAGGCTTTTGGGCTGTGGGAGCTGCTGTGGCGATGACGACGTGTAAAAGAAGGATTTCAATTTGAGACGGTGCGGGTGGACTCTGGGGGAACAGAGTCCTCACCTCGGGCTGATCACCCAGAGGGGGGCGTCGGATGTTTTGGCCGGGAGGAAGAGGAAAAGTTTGTCCTGGATGAACGGCTGGACGCAGTAATGTACCGGGGAGTTTACACGCCTGCTGGCCGGGAGGAACAGGGTTTGTCCTGATGAACCGGCTGGACGCAGTGGGGAGTTTACACGCCTACAGAAATCAACCACCTACAGAAAAATCACAAGTGGTGCGTTTTTAAGAAAAGAGAAAAACTATAAAGAAAAGCAAAAACAACTTAATGAACAGATCATCTGACGGATGAAGCACCGTGCGGGCTCGCCCTTTTAAAGATGTCAGCTGGTGGAGAAACTCTGATCGGACATCTTAAGGTAAGCCCCAAACCTCACTCAGTGTTCTGTCAGGTGCCTGTTTAGTTTCTTTCTTTTCTTTTTTTCTTATCACACACTTTTAGTTGCGACCACTACTCTCCATTAAGCAGTGATAAGATAAGAGCGAGCTGGGGAGGGAAGTGGTTTCGTAACACTGAGGAATTCCATTTCAGACTTTTCAAAGGAGCCCAGCTGAATAAACATTCTGTCATCATTTCAGGACTCTGGATTTGCCTCTGGCCGTCCTCGGCAGCTCCCCCCCACCATTTTTTTTTCTCCATCAGAATGAATGGAAACGGTCATATCTCAGTCAAAAATTGGTCTAAAAATATGGGGAAAAATCCATAAATATGTCGCTTCGCCACATAAGTCGCAAGACATGCAAATTAGGCAAAAAACTGCTACTTATAGGCCGAAGAGTACGGTAATCACTTTAATATACACTTTAGAGTTAGGAATTTAAAAAAAAACACATTTTGTGTTAGCAGAATTTAATCATAACTTTGAAACTTCCATCCATCCATCCATCCATCCATTTTCTTCCCCTTATCCGGGGTCGGGTCGCGGGGGTAGCAGCCTAAGTAGGGAGGCCCAGACTTCCCTCTCCCCAGCCACTTGGAGCAGCTCCTCTGGGGGAATCCCAAGGCGTTCCCAGGCCAGCCGAGAAACATAGTCCCTCCAGCGTGTCCTGGGTCTTCCTCTGGGTCTCCTCCCGGTGGGACATGCCCGGAACACCTCACCAGGGAGGCGTCCAGGAGGCATCCTAACCAGATGCCCGAGCCACCTCAACTGGCTCCTCTCGATGTGGAGAAGCAGCGGCTCTACTCCGAGTCCCTCCCGGATGACTGAGCTTCTCACCCTATCTCTAAGGGAGAGTCCAGCCACCCTGCGGAGAAAACTCATTTCAGCCGCTTGTATCCGAGATCTCGTTCTTTCGGTCACAACCCAAAGCTCATGACCATAGATGAGGGTGGGAACGTAGATCGATCGGTAAATTGAGAGCTTTGCCTTTTGACTCAGCTCTCTCTTCACCACGACAGACCGGTACAGCGCCCGCTTCACTGCGGACGCTGCACCTATCCGCCTATCGATCTCACGCTCCAGTTTTCCCTCATTCGTGAACAAGATCCCGAGATACTTAAACTCCTCCACTTGGGGCAGGACCTCCTCCCCGACCCGGAGAGGGCATGCTACCCTTTTCCGGCTCAAGACCATGGCCTCGGATTTGGAGGAACTGATCCTCATCCCGGCCGCATCACACTCGGCTGCAAACCGCTCCAGCGAAAGCTGTAGATCACGACCTGATGAAGCCAATAGGACCACATCATCTGCAAAAAACAGAGAAGCGATTCTAAGGCCACCAAAACGGATCCTCTCAACACCTTGGCTGCGAAACTTATCTTATCTTAACTTGAAATTTATCCAACATTAATAAAACTTACCTCAAGTTGCCTTTTTGGACATGCATCCATATACAGTAAGTGTACACATTGTACTTGAAAGGAGATTATTACAGCCTCATCTAATATCAATGATAATGAGGATATCGGAACTGGATCGGTATCAACAGATACCCAGTTTTAAGTATTGGATCGGAAGCAAGAAAATGTGGATCGGTGCATCCCTAATAAATAGATACAAATTTCCCATCTTTACAATAGTCTTTTCATTTATCTTAAATTGTAAAAATATCAATAAATGTAAAAAATCATTAGATATTTTTATTTATGATGTCACCCCTACTGGCCACAAAAGTCTCCTCTGCCAAACCTAAAGTGGCCAATCGGCCACCAGTTGATAATCACAGTTGTAGCAGGTTGTTGCTGCTCCGGACAAGTTTCATTTAGTGAATGAAGGTGGAAAAATGTCTCTTTTGATCATAAAGGTTACAGACCCCTGGGCTAGGTGCTCAATAAATACTGACATAATTCAATGTTCAGATTGATCTTGTACAATCACCATCCGTTTTCCACTACCCTCAAATATAAAGCAACCTCAAATAAATCGTTAAAGCCAATAATTTTTAATCAGGATAAACATCTGATCAAATGAAGCTTTTTTCTGTACAAGTTCTGTTGCAGGTTTTTCATATCATCATCATTGGAATAATAAGACTGAAGAGTGTTTGCTGATAATGTAGCTAACAACATAAAGTCACTCTACAGATGAATTTAGGCCATTTGATGAAAACAATGGTACCAATTTACAATAAGGCTCCCATTATAATAACTAGTTTATAGATACGTTATTAATTCCCCTAACACTTTATAAATATTTAATGATTGTTTATTAGAGACAAAACTAACCAGTTTATTGCCAAATAATGAGACAAATCTACCACCTATATATTTCATGTAGAGTTGTTATATTAAACATTTCAGACTAAGTTACTACCTTGTAAGCACAATAAGCATTTGTAAACTTATCTTTTTTTTAAGGATTTTTTTAATTTTTAAAATAGGATACAGAACTAGTTTAAAGGGTCGGTCTACCTCAATCCAGGGAACTGCATTTGTGGAATGGTTTGGAAAATGATGTTAAAAATGCTAAGTCAATGTTTACATTTAAGAAAATGATCAAAACTGAATTGTTAAAAATATATACCTATATATGAAGTAGCTTAATGTGTATTGTACAGTATTAGTGTTAGAAAATTAGAAAGAGTTATTCATTTTGTTCTGTTATTTGTAGATAATTATTGTTTGAACTAATTGTTTGAAAAAGGGGGCAGATATAATAAGATTTTTTTCTTCCCTTTACTACCTTTCATTTTATATTTAGTATTCTTATCATTTATGGGATTGTTTTGTATTGTATTTTAAAATGAACAAAAATTTATAAATACATAAATAATATTAGTTGTACTGGTAGATACTTATAATGCAGTGACAAAGTACAAAATGCTAAAGAAATAGGTTTATTGTGCTTACAATGTATTAACTTTTAGTCTGAAGTGTTTAATATAACAACTCTATGAAATTTGGTTACAAAAAACTGTTGATATTCCTTTTATGATTGATGGAGTTGAGATCTGTCGTGTGAGTGAAGTGAAATTTCTGGGTGTCATCATTGACGACAAACTGACGTGGAAACATCACATAAATTCTGTTAGGACAAAGATAACTAGATCTATTGCCGTTCTGTACAAAGTCAGGAACCTGTTAGATGATAAAGCTCTGTACTGTACAACACAATTATTGTTCCACATATAATTTATTGTATTGATATCTGGGATAAAGCATGTAAAAAAAACATTTACGGAACCTGTTTTTTTGTTACAGAAAAGAGCTATAAGAATAATTACTAGAAAAAATTATTGTCACCCATCTAGCATATTATTTCACCAATTGAAGTAAGTTCAATGACTTGGTGGATTATAATATTTTGTCAGTCATGTATGGAGCTCATAAAAAAAAGAACTACCATTTAATATCCAAATACTTTTAGTTAAACGTCAAAGCTGTTATAATCTAAAGGGAGCAGATATTTTTGTTAAACCTAAATATAGAACTAGTTCGAGGGGTCGGTCAACCGAATTAGTTTGTGAAATACCCTGATGCATGCTCAATAATCCAGGTAGAAAAATCCAAAAAAGCTAAGTCTGGTCCTCTGGACATTCAAAAAACAAAAAAAACAAAAGCAAAAAATTGTAGAAACGTTTCGTCTTTCGTCCGAAAGACTTCCTCAGTCTGAGGTGCTGGGTTCAGCTCAGTCTTATAAATAGCACCCTCTCACAGTGTTACACAACCAGTTGGCTGATGACAGCCTGAAACCAGCTGCTCACATGATCAAGGAGGACCATCAGCCTAACAATGGATCGTTAGCACCCTGATGGTTGTTTGCTATTCACAGAGGGCTGAGTGATACCAGCAATCACAGCATTGTAGGAGGGGGACAGTTGAACTCGGAGGCCTCCACCCCTGTTTAATGATGGGCGGTTTCTTTTCACAAAGATGGCCTCCTTTACTCCTCTCTCAAACCATCGTTCCTCTCTATCAAGGATGTGAACATCTTCATCCCTGAAAGAGTGACCGCTGGCCTGGAGATGAGTGTAGACTGCAGAGTCCTGACCTGATGATGTTGATCTTCTGTGCTGGGCCATCCTTTTGGCCAGTGGCTGTTTAGTTTCCCCGATATAAGACTGATCACAGCCCTCCTGACACTGAACAGCATACACAATGTTACTCTGTTTTTGCCGGGGGACTGGATCTTTGGGATGAACCAGTTTTTGCCGTAATGTATTTTGAGGTTTAAAAGCCACTGGGACGTTGTGTTTAGAAAATAAACGTCTCAATGTCTCTGAAACCCCTGCAACATATGGAATGGCCACTGGTCTGGGTCTGGGTTCCTTCTTTTCACCTGATGGCTGGCTGGAGTCCTGTTTGGGTTTCTTCTCTGCTTTCAGGAAGGCCCAGTTAGGATATCCACATTTCTCTAGAGCCTGTTTTGTGTGTGATTTCTCCTTCTGTCTGGCTCCTGCGTTAGTGGGGACGCTGTCTGCTCTGTGGTACAGAGTCCTGATGACTCCTAACTTGTGCTCCAGAGGGTGATGGGAGTCAAACTGTAAATACTGGTCTGTGTGGGTGGGTTTGCGGTACACCTCAGTTTGCAAATTTCCTCTATCAGAAACTGAGACCTCACAGTCCAAGAAAGCCAACCTGCCATTTCTTACATCTTCTCGTGTGAACTTGATATATTTATCCACAGAGTTGATGTGATCAGTGAAATGTTGGACTTCCTGAGATTTAATTTTAACCCAGGTGTCATCAACATACCTGAACCAATGACTTGGTGGTCTCCCCGTAAAGGATGTCAAGGCTCTCTTTTCTACCTCCTCCATGTACAGGTTGGCAACAATAGGAGAAACTGGAGACCCCATAGCACATCCATGTTTCTGCCTATAATATTGCTCCCCATATGTGAAGTAGGTTGACTGCAGGCACAGTTTCAAGAGTTGACACAGTTGCTCTGTGGAAAGCGTGGTTCTGCTGTTCAGAGTGGTGTCTGATTTTAACCTTAAACAGACCACCTCTACTGCTTCATCAACAGGAATGCACGTAAAGAGTGATGTAACATCAAAAGAGACCATTGTTTCATCAGTCTCCATGATGACATCCCTCACCTTATCCACAAAGTCCATGGTGTTCTGTATGTGGTGTTCTGAGCTGCCAACTAAAGGGATGAGTACAGAAGCTACCCCACCAAGTAAACAACTTAAGTGGACCAACCAGTTTGCTGTAGCCAAGATGGTTTCTGGGGGCTTGTCCCTCGTCGACTCCTCCCAGGCAGGCAGACATGTCCAAAGTGGTTCAAGACCAGAAAGTTCATTCTCAATAGTCCAGGTATCAAATCCGCTCATTCTCAATCAGTTCATCTGGACAGTTTCTTCAGTTTGCTTTGGACTACTCTGACTGACGAAGCCCTCTGGAGTGAGGGTGAAACGTTTCTACTAAAAAGAAACTGTCCAGATGAACTGATTGAGAATGAGCGGATTTGATACCTGGACTATTGAGAATGAACTTTCTGGTCTTGAACCACTTTGGACATGTCTGCCTGCCTGGGAGGAGTCGACGAGGGACAAGCCCCCAGAAACCATCTTGGCTACAGCAAACTGGTTGGTCCACTTAAGTTGTTTACTTGGTGGGGTAGCTTCAGTTTGCTTTGGACTACTCTGACTGACGAAGCCCTCTGGAGTGAGGGTGAAACGTTTCTACTAAAAAGAAACTGTCCAGATGAACTGATTGAGAATGAGCGGATTTGATACCTGGACTATTGAGAATGAACTTTCTTGTCTTGAACCACTTTGGACATGTCTGCCTGCCTGGGAGGAGTCGACGAGGGACAAGCCCCCAGAAACCATCTTGGCTACAGCAAACTGGTTGGTCCACTTAAGTTGTTTACTTGGTGGGGTAGCTTCAGTTTGCTTTGGACTACTCTGACTGACGAAGCCCTCTGGAGTGAGGGTGAAACGTTTCTACTAAAAAGAAACTGTCCAGATGAACTGATTGAGAATGAGCGGATATATATAAATTAGTTTTCGCGTGTTATTTTGTAATTTGATAATTATGAGTTATTTTTTATTCTGTTACTTGCTGGATTTTTTTTGTTTGAATTGACTGTTTGAAAAAGGGGGCAGATATAATAAGATTTTCTCTTCGTTCTGCCACCCTTCATTTTATATCTTTATATTGTATAATCACATTTGTGATTGTTTTGTTGTATTTTAAAATGAATAAATTTAATTAATAAATAAAAACCTGTATATAGCAGAAACTGACCAGTTTTGTCTCTGTCACCCTTATTTAATGCACAATACTTAGTTATTAATGATTTATAAAGTGTTTATAGAGGAATTGATAACGTATCTAGCCATCTATACGGGGAGCCTTATTGTCAAGTGGTACACGTCCTAACTTTTACGCTCATCTGGTACAGCAAGTCACCTGTCACCTGAAGATCCTTCATCCTAGACATCCTGTCATTACTTGTTCCAGAGAAATGAAAAGTTTTTCCTTTGTGTTGAAACTGAAACGTGATGTTTAACGTTCTCATTGGTCCTTGGGCCTGCGTGGATTGATCCAGAGAACTTCCGCACCACCACCCTTAGTTTTTTCCTATGTGACGAAAGTATTCAAATTGCTTTAACTGGTTTTTTTATTTTGGAAAACGTGATTGGCTGTGGAAATCCTTCCAGCAGTTTGAGCTTGTTATATAAGCTCAGAGTGAAAACCTGACTTGGCAGAAGGCGACAAACAGAAAACGACAAGACGAGATGACGCAAAGGCGGACACACCTGGAGAGAAGTGAGTCTCTGTTACGTAGCTTGTGCCTTGATTGTATTAATAAAGATTTTTATTTTGTAATTTCTAGGATGTTAGTTTAACATCAGCTCCTGACTTTTGCTAAGATCTGAAAGGTTTTGGTGCATAAAAGTAAAATTAAAACTCGTCTTTATGACTAAACTTCAGCTTTTCATCACAAATACCCACAAGAAAGAAAACAAAACAATTCCTAATGTAAATCTAAAAATATTTTCTTTTCAATTTTTCTTTCCAGCATTCCTCCTGGCAGTAATGGTTCTGATGGTGCTGACCGCAGCAGGACAGTCTGCAGATTTGGTTAAAATCTCTCCAACTAGTCCAGCTCCTCACTCAAATTCATCTCTAATTACATCTCTAATCATGAGTAAGTGTCTTCACATTGAATTTCTTTGGAATACTGGTATTTTTTGGACTATAAGGTGCACTTAAAATCCATTAATTTTCTCATAAATCGACAGTGAGCCTTATAATCAGGTGTATTCATTCTGGTTGTACTTACTGACCGCAAATCGATTTTATGTGGTTATTGTGAATGAGTTGAATAAAGTTTGACTTATCTGACTGTTTTGTTTCGCTTAATGCGCCTTATAATCCGGTGTGCCTTATAGTCGGAAAATACAGTAAACAAAGGCTAATGTTGAGCTCTGGAAATATTGCTGATTTAGAAATTGACAGTTTTTCTTATTGAGTGCACAGTAGCCTTTTTTTTTTAAACCTTCAAAACACTGCAAAGAAAACAGTTTAATTGGTATTTTATTTGCAAAACCACGTAAAACGGGGGAGTGGTGGCGCAGTGGTTAGACAGTGGGCCTGACGATTGCCGGTTCAAGCCCCGGTACCGACAACATCAAAAAATGTGTGTGGAAAAAGGTGAAACACCCACACCTGCCTCCACCCTCATTCGCCCCACTCTGGGCCCCTGAGCAAGGCCCTCAACCCACACCATCTGCTCCCTAAAACAGGTCTCTCTAAAAAAATGAGTTCTCGTGGCTCAATGAGACTAACCTGGATAAATAAAGGGTAAATGAAAATAATATATATAGTTATAACAAATGAATGGTACAATGTAGGTTTTACATTTTGGGACAAGGGTTTTAACGTTGTCAGCCAAAAAAGGGGTTTTATGTTTGTAATTCTGTTCATTTTATTTGCGATTTTCCTAGCAAAGAAACAGTTTTTGAATAAGTTGTTTGCTAAATATTTCTCTTTCTCCGCAGGCAGCACAGTGACACCTAAAGTCCAGCTTGAACGCAGACCTTGTGAAAGTGAACATTCAAATTTCTGCCTCCACGATGGGGAGTGTGTGTACCCTCAAGACAGCAGCAGCAGCAATCCTTCATGCATGTAAGCTTGAGATACGATCAGCGCCAGCATTCCTCTTGCACATGATGTTTTCTTGTGGAATGTGCTCATATGTTTCTCTGATCTGCAGCTGCAAAGAAACGTACACTGGGAAACGCTGCGAGACCTACAGCAGTTACATTTGTGCATCCTTCAACACTGACCAAGTGATCGCCATCGTCTTTGGCGTAATCATGGTCGTCTTATGTTTGGGCCTGCTCATCTTCCTCATTGCCTACAAGAGGTGAGTTTATAGTTTATTTTAGCGAACTTATAAGAAAGGATGGCAAGATTTAGAGTCAATCATATGTATTTTCTATTTTTACAATGTCTCTATGATATTGTGCAACAGATTTGTTGAAATGTCAAGTAATAAAAGTATTTGTTGTCTTTCAGGTGCAGGAACTCAACAACTCATATAAAACTTGCCTCATCTGAGACTTCAGTATGACCAACTTCAAATCCTCATTCCATCTTGTTATATTTATCGTCGCCGCCATTTCAGACAAAATTACTCACTGGAAAAACTGATGTCTTTCAATCCACAGCTCATTTTGTTACCATTTTTATTTACTCTTAATTTAAACAAACACGCTGCAAAAACTCTGCTGTATGTTCTTTCTTTACATTATTTCTTGTGAAGTTATGCTGATTTAATTATAATTATTTTTAAATTATTTTTTTTAAATAAAATTGTCAAACAATTCCTGTGTTGCTTGAACTTGATTCCACTCATTTGAGGATTATTTGCCACAATGTCACACTTCAGTCCAGTTTAAGAATGTATGAGCCCATTAGATTTTTATTTAATATTGGATAAAAGAAAAACTTATTAGTCCACAAACAAGTGATATTAACTAAAATAACCCACAAGATTTGATGTCAATATTTTCATCTTTATGTTAAAATGTGAATACACCGGTACCTGAAGGCTGCAGCACCCTCTATTGGCAGATAATGTATTTTTACTTATCAATAATTATTATAAAAACAGTTTTTGAGAAAATGGTGGGTGTGTAAGTTAAATTATACAATGCCCCGGAGGGAACATGGGGGATTTTTTTTTTTTACTTTGGTTTTCCCTCGCAATACCTTTGTTCTCTCGCAATACTACCGGTATACTGTATGTAGTGTTACCTCACAGACAACAACGTGCCTCCCTCAAAGACACTGATCCAGATGACATGATTAAATCAGCCTTAAATACAGTATAAGGATATCCAGTGTGTGCTGCCATGGTAAAATTAGTTTTACGTTGGATATTTCACGTTCATGCTCCGTGGATTCAGGGCTTCCTTATTCAAGCCGACGCAGTCAGTCTGATGTCAGTCTGTCCCTCCGAGGAGCGATGGTTCTCTTAGGGACCGTCCACAAACTACTGGGCTAATGATCTTGGTCTGAACACGTTATAATATTTTCCAGAGTATTTGTCAAAGCAGCATCAGTTTTATGCACGTTTTGATGATCCAAACAGACCTGCTAGCACCAGACTCACCTCATCACCAGATGAAGAGCATCTCAGAGTGACCGCAGCAGAAGTGAGAGGCAGTCTCAGAAAGATTAATCCTCATAAAGCAACCGGACCAGACAACATCCCAGGGAAAGTTCTGAAGGAATGTGCGGACCAGCTCTGTGAGGTGCTGGCTGACATCTTCACCACCTCACTTGCACTGGAGTCAGTTCCCACCTGCCTGAAGACCGCGACCATCATCCCAGTCCCAAAGAGCTCCACAGTGACTGGTCTGAATGACTATAGACCAGTGGCCCTCACCCCGATAGTCGCTAAATGTTTTGAGAAACTGGTCATGTCCCACATCAAGGCAACCGTCAACATCAACGAGGACCCTCATCAATACGCATACCGTGAGAACCGATCAACAGAGGACGCCATTTCTTCCGTGGTCCACACTGCTCTCACCCACCTGGATCAGAAGGACTCATACGTGCGTCTGCTCTTTGTGGACTTCACATCTGCCTTCAACACCATGATCCCCCAAACTCTGATAGACAAACTATCTACACTTGGACTAAGCCCCTCTATTTGTAACTGGGTACTAGACTTCTTAACAGACAGACCACAGTCCGTGAAGATCCACAACTTCTCCTCCTCCACCATAACCCTCAGCACTGGCTCTCCTCAAGGATGTGTGCTGAGCCCCCTTCTGTTCACTCTGCTCACATATGATTGTACAGCCACACTTCCAGGCTGTCATATTGTTAAGTTTGCAGATGATACAGCGGTGGTGGGATGCATCACAAACAATGATGAGTCCAGCTACAGACAGGAGGTGGAACACCTGGAGAGCTGGTGCAAAGAGAATAATCTTCACATGAATGTGAAGAAGACAAAGGAGATGATTGTGGACTTCAGAAGGAACAAACACACCCACGCCCCACTGAAAATAGGTGGGTCTGCAGTGGAAGTGGTCTCCAGCTACAAATACTTGGGTGTACACATGAATGATAACCTCAGCTGGAGCAACAACACCACCAGCCTGATCAAGAAAGGTCATCAGAGACTCTACTTCCTCAGACGGCTGAGACGAGCTGGTCTGAGCAGCCCAGTCCTCACCTCCTTCTACAGGTGTGCAGTGGAGAGCGTCCTGTGCTCCAGCATCAACGTGTGGCATGGAGGCTGCACAGTTGAAGAGAGGAAAGCTCTACAGAGAGTGGTGAAGGCTGCACAGAAGTCTGTTGGAGTCAGTCTCCCCACCATCACAGACATTTACACCTCCAGATGCAGGAAAAGAGCCACCTGCATCATGAAAGACCTCACTCACCCAGCACACTCACTCTTTGCCCCACTCCCCTCAGGACGGAGGTTGAGGAGCATCAAATGTAGAACCACTAGACTGAGGAACAGCTTCTACCCTGAGGCTGTTAGACTCATGAATAAATAAAAATAAAATAAAAAAATAAACACTGCAAAATATCACATTGTGCTGATGCTGATCTGTTTTCTTGTTGCTGTGTTCATCTGTGTTCATCTGTGACCATCTGCTCATACAAACTCATGTTCGTGCTGCTGTTTATTTCCACTATATTAGGCTTAGTGTATTACTAGTTGATGTTTTTCTTAGTTAATTCTAGATGTTATTACTGTTTTTCTCTTGCATTTGTTGTTGGATGTAACTGGGACCCCGTGTACATAATCTCGTTTTCATCACATGTACCACATGCGGTGCAAATGACAATAAAGACTCTCTGACTCTCTGACTCTGACTCTCTGATGTATCATAAGTTTTCTCAGTAGGCTATATCAAGTATTTCTGCGTGGTAATAAATCATGAATTTTCTCACCATTTAAAATCCAAAAGAACAAAGTAGCACTAGTGTTTTAAAAGTACTGTAACTTTCTTTTAAGCATCAAAGTTCATTCAAAGATTCAAGATTCTTAATTTGTCATTTGCACCACACGTGGTGCATGTGATGGAACAAAATTGTGTACACAGGGTCCCAGTTACATCCAACAAAAGTATTAAAATCTGAGTAAAAGAAAAACAGTAATAAGATCTAACATATGAATTAAGAAAAACAGTTAACTAAAAACACACTAAGCACACACTTCCGGAGGGCGTCATCAGTCTGTAGAGCCCCAACCAATCAATCAATCAATCAATCAATCAATCAATCAATCAATCAATCAATCAATCAATCAATCAATCAATCAATCAATCAATCAATTTTATTATAAAGCACCCTTCATACTAAAAGCAGCTCAAAGTGCTGTACAGAATTATAAAACAATAAACTCACAAAATTAAAGCAAACGACACACACAAAATGAATAAATTAATTAAATTAAATAGTATGGGAAATGTATAGATTGAACAGAGATGAACCAGTTCAGGAAATGCAGTTAAAAAGATGGGTCTTGAGCCTGCTCTTAAAAACAACAACATTCTCTGCAGCCCTCAGGTTCTCCGGCAGACTATTCCACAGACGGGGGCCATAGTACTGGAAAGAAGCCTCACCGTAAGTGTGAGTTCTGACTTTTGGAACTGTTAGTAGTCCAGTACCAGAGGACCTTAATGTCGCGGGGGTTCATAGGGCAATAGCAGCTCTGCAAGATAAGATGGTGCGAGACCATTGAGACATTTAAAAACCACTAAAAGAATCTTAAAATCAATCCTGAGGCGCACAGGGAGCCAATGCAATGATTTTAAAACAGGTGTAATATGAGCCTGCCTTCTGGTCTTGGTTAGCACACGAGCAGCAGAGTTTTGTAACAGCTGAAGGCTGGACAAATTTTTCTTAGGGAGACCAGAAAGCAGTGAATTACAGTAGTCTAAACGACTAGAAATAAAAGCATGCATCAAAGTCTCAGTATTGGTCAGAGAAAGAAGAGGGCGGACTCTGGCTATATTTTTTAGATGATAAAATCCTGTTTTGACTATTTGTTTAATATGAGGAATAAAAGTAAGCTCAGAGTCAAAAATAACTCCCAGGCTTCTTACTTTTTTAGAAGGTTGTAAAGACAGAGATTGTAATCTCTGAATTGTATTTTCTTTTTGAACCTCAGGTCCAATGATTAAAACTTCTGTTTTGTCCTGGTTTAGCTGGAGAAAGTTCTGTGCCATCCAGGACTTTATGTCTGTAATGCAATTAAAAAGTGCAGTGATTGGCCGGGGGTCATCATGAGATAATGAGATGTATAGCTGTGTGTCATCAGCATAACTATGGAAACTTATCCCATGGCTCCTGATGACTCCACCAAGCGGCAGCATGTACAAATTAAAAAGTAGGGGGCCTAAAATAGAGCCTTGGGGTACACCATAGTTAGCTTCATGGATCTGTGAGGAGCATGTATCCATACTTACCATAAATGTTCTATCTGTGAGATAGGAGCTGAACCACAGAAGAACAGTACCAGAAAGACCGACCAGGTGTTGTAATCTATTTAAAAGAATTTGATGATCTACTGTATCAAAGGCTGCGCTCAGATCCAATAGAACAAGGACTGAGAGCTTGTGTGAATCCAGATTACACCTTAAATCATTCACAATTTTTAATAGGGCTGTTTCTGTACTGTGTTTCGTCCTAAAACCAGATTGATACTTTTCTAAAATACCGGCATCATTTAAAAAAATATTTAATTTAATAAAAACAATCTTTTCTAAGATTTTACTTAAAAATGGTAAGTTGGATACAGGTCTATAATTATTAAAAACACTAGGATCTAGATTACTCTTCTTCAGAAGGGGCTTCACCACAGCCTTTTTAAAGGCAATGGGGAAGACACCCATCTGAAGTGAACAATTTACAATGTTTAAAATTTCATTCTCAAAGAATCTATAACATGAATGAAAAAGTGATGAGGGAATTGGGTCCAAGAGGCAGGTGGTTGGTTTGACTTGTGAGAAAACTCTGCCGAGCATCTCTACATCGACCACAGCAAACTTGTCCAGTGTTTTCTCAGGTAAAACCAAACATTCAGTATATTTAATACCAGTATTTTGTTCAGATAAAATGTTAGCTCTAATTGACTCAATCTTACCTCTGAAGTGATTTGCAAACTGCTCACAAAGAGAGTTAGTTGGAGTATTTGAAGAGACAGTAAAGTCAGGGTTAATCAGATTATCAATGGTGGAAAACAAAACTTTGGGATTATTTTTGTGATCGTTAATTATTTTGGCAAAATATGCATTTCTTGAATTTCTGACAGCAGAGTTGTAGATATTAAGCTGTTCGCGCATTATTTGGTAGTCGACTGTCAATTTGTTTTTCCTCCATTTCCTCTCTGCTTTCCTGCAATTTCTTTTGAGTTTCTTTATGTCTTCAGTTTTCCATGGGCATACTCGTTTATTAAAAACTTGTTTTGAAAATAGTGGAGCTATATGATCAAGGTTTGTTTTCAGTTTGTTAAAAAATTGACTGACCATTGAATCGCAGGAAGCAGTTAAAACAACAGGGGAATTTTGGTTAAAATCTCTAATAAAATGATCAATCACCTCAGGGGTAAGATGGCGCCTCCTAACAGTTTGAACCGTGGCTTTTCGTTGAATCAAATCAGTGACATTAAAAAACACACAATAGTGGTCAGAAACAGCCAGGTCAACAACAGAGGACACACCAGAGTCCAAGCCATAGGTAATAACAAGGTCAAGGGTGTGTCCCCTGTTGTGAGTCGGCTGCTTGACGTACTGAATAAAATCCATACAGTTTAGAATTTCTAAAAACTGTTTAGACAAAGAGTCTGATGTTCCCTTTATCAGTCATGTCACTCGGTGCAACATAAATGCTATGGGAAATTGCGCTCTGCACAGTTACCTAAAGGAATACAATCACGCCTTTACGGCAGGGACGTCAGCGTCGCGCCAGAGGCCCCGCCCTCTGGGTACTTAAGCCGCTGACGTCCATCCATCGATCTCTTATTGCCCTTCACCTCGCTTAAACCTGAACTCTCTCTCTTCGCGGGACTTCTCTGTTGCTTCATCGCTCGACCAGAGGTGAGCTTGCTCCCTACACAGAGCGTACACAGAGCGTACAGAGAATTATTCCTGCGTACTCCTGGGCTAGCGAAAGCTAGTCCGGCACATTTTCCCTTAACCCCGAAGTTTTTTCTTCTCCTCTTTCCGCAGACAGGGAGTAAGCTGGGAGCAGAGCACCGCAGCCTCGACACCACTCAGCCACACGTGCCCCACCGCAAAAGCGGCTGGCGTACGAGGTCGAGCACCGGCAGAGACCACCGTCGGGCCCACCTCGGACCAAACACGCCTGGAGTAAGAACAGATTCTTTCCCCGCCAGGCGGACCGGTACAGAACCTCCTCGGTGAATCGGGACACCAAACAGAAGCGTGCCTGATGAACCAGGACCGCTTCTTAACTTTACACGATCACCCACCCACGCGGTACGGGAAATGATCCAGACTTTGTTTGTAGCACGGTAAAAAAAGCTGGTGACTTTGTTTTAGACACAAATCATGTTCTTTCTGCTGTGAGTGACATAAAGTCAAATATGTCGTTACACATAAGCACGAATAAAGCTAAAAAAAACAGCCACTCTCTGTTTTCTTGACTCACAAAAAAAACCAACAACAACAAACACATTAACATCAGCAGAATGGTCCCCTCCATTCTTCCAGCTGACATAAAGGGCGGGGGCCATCTTCCCCCCCTCCCTCACGGCTCACGGGGTGTTAGCCTAATTGATAAACCCCAGCAGGGTGCCTCTGTTCTGTCTGCAACAGACAGACCCAGAGACGCCTGCGAGCAGGCCCGTCACTCCTCACAGAGACAGGTGAGGGGGGTCACGTGCTCCAGCCCCCGCTCCGTTCAAAACCACGGGGCCGGCAATACACAAATCAAACAAACCCGTGACACGTCCGCGCTCCAGGGGTGCGCGCCGACAGAATCCGACGACCCACCTTCCTGGCCACCTATTCATCGGATGCCAGTAAGGGACGGGGGGGCCACGGTAGAAGCCCGCAGGCCAACACCAGTATCACACGTTCACAAAGGCAGTTGTGATGAAACTGCAGCGTGTGTAAACATAAAGTCTGCTCAACACAAAGGACCATCTCCACATTCTCATGCTGAAGCGGTCCCCTTATTCTCAATGGGCGACACGCCATGCTCAAACAGTGGTCCTGCAGCGTGTGACCGCACTGCTGACCCAACCAGGAAACGGGCTAGAGTCAGGAGGTCTACAGATTTTCAACATGTATATTTAAATAATAATAATAATGTCCTTTTCTGTCATCTGTGTATGTTTCCCATACACAGACGAAATTCGTCTCTGCATTTAACCCAACCACCACCTGGTGGTGCAGTGAGCAGCCATAGAAAGCGCCCGGGGAGCTGGAGAATTAGGTGTGCACTCATAGACACCCCAAGGTGTGTAGTGGCCGG
>JBBPBX010019399.1:0-12150 GCA_038048925.1 Garcialebias charrua | reverse complement strand
AACAGTAGTATGACTATAGGCAGTGATGTAATACAAACATTAGTGCAAATATGAGAAGTAGTGCAAACTGAATGAGCACATGACCGAGAGTTTAGTGAATAACCCGTTTGATGACACAGAGTCCAGTGTTAAAATCTTTGTGTTGTGTGGTAATGTGTGAGAAAGTTTTTTGTGTTAAGGCAGTTCAAATGGGAGGGGAGGCAGAGCAGGCAGAGTGTTTAGCATCCTGACTGCCTGATGAACAGAGCTGTCTCTCAGTCTGCTGGTTCGAGCCTGGAGACTCCTCAGTCTCCTCCCTGATGGCAGCAGTCTGAAGCAGCTGTGTAGTGGGTGTGTGGGATCACCTGCCATGCAGAGGGCTTTCCGAGTGAGGCGGTTGCTGTGTAAGTCCTGCAGTGAGGGGAAGGAGGTGCCGACGATCTTCTCAGCTGCTCTCACGATGCGCTGGAGGCTCTTGCGGCATGATGCAGTACATGCACCAAACCACACCGTGATGCAGCTGGTCAGGACACTTTCTATGGCACCTCTGTAGAAGGTGCACATGATGGGGGTTGAAGCTCCAGCCCTTTTCAGCTTGCGGAGAAAGTAGAGACGCTGGTGAGCCTTCTTGGCCAGTGCTGCAGTGTTCCTGCTCCAGGACAGGTCCTCTGAGACGTGCACTCCCAGGAACTTGGTGCTGTCCACTCTCTCCACTGCGGTGCTGTTGATGGTCAGAGGGGCATGTTGTGCATCCCTCTTCCTGAAGTCCACAACAATCTCCTTTGTCTTCTCCACGTTGAGAGTGAGATTGTTGTGTCCGCACCACAAGGCCAGGCGGCTCACCTCGTTCCTGTAGTCCGTCTCATCGTTGTTGAAAGAGCCCTGAGTGGCGCACGCACATCACTTACCCTCTCCCTGACATGTACTGAGTGTGTAGTTCAACTCTGCCTGAGTCATCCTGACCCGGTATTTATTACGAGGGAGGGCCGTCATTGTTTGTAGCAGCTGGGGTGGGGATGACACAGGTAGTGGAACAGAATGACAGTGATCTGAAGCTAGAGAAGGAAAATTGTGGGAATCCAGGATGCTAAAGCGGTTTTCTAGGGGGAGTGGACAAATAGCCCTGCAACGTTTCCCAGCAAATGCCCTGTGTCGGCGAGTCCCAACTGTGACCCAATGCTCCGATTGTACAGGAAATAACCTACATGGTATGCAGTAGCTGACCAAGGATTAAAAATGTGTTCAATAAATAACATACAATTCTGTAAGGAGACTTCATACACTTAAAGCTCATAACACAGATGAGTTGAACAAACTCAGAAACATGAAAATGTCTTTTAAGAAAAAACAACAACAAAGAAAATAAAATGTTGAAAGAAGAAAACCAACAAATTCAACAACTGAAAGAGAATAAAAAAGAAAGAAAGAAAAAAACTCAAGCAACGACATGATAAAATTGCACATCTTTGAAATGAAGTGGAGAAAAAAAAACTCAAGTGAAACTATCTTTGGAGATTACCTCCAGGATGGAATACAAAGCCAATCTGCTGACTACACTGGACCACAGTCCAACTGCAAAGCAGAATCTAAAGGCAAGTTGAGACCTCCATTTAATGTGCATAGTTCTGCAAAGGTCAACCAGAGGTTTGACCTTGATGGTAATGATGATTTCAAGACTTGGATGATTTTTAAAACATTTCCCAAATGTCACATTGTCAGATAAGATCTGCCTACCTGATCATTCTCATCACGTTCAGTGATGAGTGGAACCCAGGTTGCAGACAGACATGGGGGACTCAAGGGTAAAATAAAGAATGATTTTTTTTACACACAAAAAAACCTGACGTGGCAGCAAAACTTACATAAACCCATGTAGACATGGAGGAACAGAACAAAACCAGTTGTGGGAAGCATAATGCACAAACAGTGAAGAAAAACACTGACATTGAACTGAAAGAGAAACTAATGCCAGATAATGACAAACACCTGAAGAGAGACAATGAGGATCGGGTGAGAGAAGGAGGAGCAGGAGCTTAATACCTGAAGGAAAAACACTGGGAAGGCTGAACAAATAACAAGTAAAACACAAGAGAACAGAACTCAAACACAAATATGTCAAAACACAACACAGTGGGAATAAAAATAAGCACTAAATAATGAACACAATACGATACCTCCAGAGAGAGGGGCATGGCTTTATTAGATGTCAAACAAAGTTAAACCAAAATGACTACTCCTTCCTCAGCAGTACAGAACTGGTCCATCTGCTTTAATTCATGCACTGGACATTAAACAAGTTTGAAAAAACATTTATTGGATTATCTGTGACTTTCTTTTTAAAAGTGTTTAAAAAAAAGAAAGTCACAGATTATCTGCAAAAACTTGAAAAGGAGAAAACAATCAATCGACCATTGTATTATAGATTGTACCCGGGGGAAGCAAATCCCTGTCTTTATGGACTTCCAAAAATACACAAAGAAGATACACCTCTCAGACCCATCGTCAGCAGCATGAACTCTGTGACATACAATGTTGCTAAACATCTGGCTGGTATTTTAGCTCCTCTTGTTAGAAACACACCTCATTACATAAAGAACTCCATTGATTTTGCCAATAAAGTTCAACATTTGAAGCTAACCCCAGGAGAAACGTTTGTATCGTACGATGTGACTTCCCTTTTCACTTGCATACCCATTTCTGAAGCAGTAGAAACTGTCAAAAAACGACTTCTACAAGACACTATGATTTGGACAAAAGGACCAACTTCACCCCAGACCAGACATACGACTAAACATGTCATCACTGGTCAACTTGGGATGAGGACCTGAGAAAATAACGGAGCCCAACATAGTTTTTGCAGTTGCACACCAAAGCAACATCAATCTTAGTGACCTCTGATTGGCGTAACCAGGTGACATTACCACCGACGTCAATAACAGTCGTACTATATTTAGCTTCTTAGTCAGCAGTTTCAGACAGGATTAAAAGTCACCCATTCTGGCCCCAGGAATGCATCTCACTGGAGTAAAGCCACGTTTTGGGTGAGCTGTCAATTATCAGGGTCTGCTTCTTAGCAGGTGTGTCACTGAGTGAGGAAAATCAAATTTAAATGTGAATGGGTCAATGTGAACTGGGGGATTAGCCTTAGCCTTAGCACTATTACTCTGGACAGTCACCCAGCTGGCTTGGGGTCCTGGCTGCTTGTGGTCTGCTGGACGGGAGCTAGTCTCAGTGGCTCCATGCTAAAGAGACCTGGCTAGCTAATAGTTTTTCACTAGTGCTGAGCTGAGCTTCAAATTCAGACAGCCTCTCCTCCAAAGCCACCATACGACATTCTTACAAGTACCGTTATCGGCCAATGAGGCAGAGGAATAGCTGAATATCTGACACACAGATTAGGCGAGAACAGAGGAACTGAGAGAGAACCAGAAGCCATGCTAAACTAACACTAGCAAGAGCTAGCATATTTAAAATATACGTACTGATAAAAAAAAGAGAAGTTTTGAAAGACAAAAAGTGTCTCAAGCACAATCCAACAGTAGAAAATATTTACTGAGAGTGTTTCGGTATTAGAATGTAGAACTACCGTAATAATAACAATACGTAATAATAATAATTCCAGTAAAACAAAAGCTTCCTCGAGCGACCAATTTACTCCAGCTATAAGAAAACAGGAAGTGACACAATATGCCTTACCACGAAAACATCTGATGAGAACTAGCTTTGATTTTCTCGTGAACTATTTTGTGTGTACTTTTCATTCAACCTTTATTTATACAGGCTAGCCTCGTTGAGTCACGGGGACTCATTTACAAGAGGGACCTGTCTCACTCACACCAAACAACCATCCACTCTCACACTCACACCTAGGGTCAATTTAGAGTCACCAATCAGCCTAACAAGCATGTTTTTTGGTCTGTGGGAGGAAACCGGAGTACCCGGAGGAAACCCACGCATGCACGGGGAGAACATGCAAACTCCACCCAGAAAGGCCCCGGACCGGGATTTGAACCGGCAACCTTCTTGCTGAGAGGCAGCAGTTCTCGTCTTCTTGTATAAAGCTTGATCTAGATACTCTAATTGATCAAGCAGTGAGTTTATCACTGAGAGTTGTGCAGCTTCCAGTGGAGCTACATTGATCAGATATTTGCTTCTTGGCCATTGTGAGTGTTTTGAGATAACTTAAGAGTACTTAAAGTGTTATTCACAGTGAAAGGTTTGTTAAAGTAACCCTTTGGTTATCAATTAAAAGAGATTTAAATGTAGAAAAACTGAAGTAATAATTATGTTTAAAGTACTGTATATAATGAATGATTAATGTCTTAGCACTAGCAATTATGAAAGATAAAAATTGAAGCAATGGCCAAAGAGTCTCAATGACATTTATATATGAGGACCCGAAAGGGTAAATTATCAATAAAATAGTTTTAAAAAATTGCAGTTATAAAAAGATGTTCTTGACAAATATTTAATTTGTGAAAAGCTAGTGATTTGTTTGAATCTAGGATCTGTTGATCAAACCTAGGGAAAAGTACTTTTGATATTGATCTTAGATTGTAGCTTTGTATTTCAAAATAGAGGCAGTTTGACACCATTTATCTTTATATCGATTAATTTTGCATGAAGGTTCTGATCCTGTGATCAGATTCTGTATGCAAGTGTACCGTATTTTTCAGAGTATAGGTCGCACCTTTTTATCGTTTTTTCATGGCCTGCGACCTATACTCAGGTGCGACCTATATATGGCTTTTTATCACTTTCGTCGAAACAAATTTTTAAATCCAGCTCATTTCACAATAACGTTCATTTATTAAAGCTGCAGTATGTAGCTTTTTTTATGAACATATTTCTTCACTCTGTCACTACCTCCTGACAGACTGATGTTAGCCAGGTAATCTCTGAAATTTAAAAAAAATATTGTCCCCTTGCTTCTCCAGGTGGTAAATAAGCATTTCTAAAAAGAAAAGGTGACCCGCCATTTTCCAGCCAATAAAAACAGAGTTTGTAACCAGCCAATAAAAACAGAGCTTGAATTTGAATCAGCCAATAAAAACAGAGCTTGAATTTGAAATTCAACAGACCACAAGGGGGCAGAGCCACATATGGCTCTGAGGGGGAGGGATCAGAATGCTTTGCCTGTTGAAAATATTTCTAACTGCTGCAGTTCTACAGAAACTGCATACTGAACCTTTAAGGAAAAGTTCAGCTCAGACACATATTTGCTATAATTTTTATCAAACAAATAATTGTTTTTAAGTGTTAAAATCCACCAGCCAAATCCACCTACTTCTCTGACATCATCAGTTCCAATGTTGGTAATTCAAAAACATTGTTCTCTCTCCTCCACCGTTCTGTCTCATCTCCTAACTCCCTGCCCTCTCACATGGTTTCCACAGAATTTTGCAACTCCATTATGTCATATTTCAATGAAAAGATTATTTCAATTCATAAACACCTTGGACCAAATACTGCCCCCAGCATCCTTGTTGAACTCCCCCCTCCCTCCCTTTCTCTGTCTTCTCCCTCCCCTCTGCTGATGACATTGCTGACATTATCAGCAAGTCCAAGTCCTCATCCTGTCAACTTGACCCATTCCCCACAGTTCTTGTTAAATCCTGTCTCCCGTCTCTGCTCCCTATCATCACTAATATCATCCACTCCTCCCTGACCTCTGGCATTGTTCCCACAGCCTTCAAATCTGCTGCCATCACCCCCATCATCAAGAAACCAGGTCTTGACTTCACCAACTTCAGTAATCTTCGTCCGATCTCCAATCTGCCCTTCATCTCCAAGATCCTTGAAAAAACTGTTGCTAGTCAACTTCACTCTCACCTGTCCAACAACAACATTTATGAAGAGTTTCAATCTGGATTTCGCCCCCACCATAGCACCGAAACAGCTCTAGTAAAAATTACTAACGACCTCCTTCTTGCTGCTGACTCTGGTCTTCTGTCCATCCTCATTCTTCTTGATCTAAGTTCTGCCTTCGACACCATCTGTCATTCTATCCTCCTCAACAGACTAACCTCCATTGGCATCTCAGGTACCCCGTTAGACTGGTTCACCTCCTATCTCTCTGACCGCACTCAATTCATTCAGCTTAAATCCTTCCGTTCCCAGTCTTCCCCTGTCTCCACGGGTGTCCCCCAAGGCTCTGTCCTCGGACCCCTCCTCTTCATCATTTACCTCCTTCCTCTAGGCCACATCTTCCGCAAACACGGCGTCCATTTCCACTGCTATGCAGATGACACGCAGCTCTACTTGTCATCAAAACCTAACTCCACCCACCCTCCCTCCATCCTCACCCACCCTCCCTCCATCCTCACCTCCTCTGGACAAAACTCTGCAGTTCACCTCCACCTCACGGACAAGGGACACTCCTTTGAGGACCAGAATGTTCAAATTTTGGACAGAGAACACAGATGGTTTGAGAGGGGGGTAAAGGAAGCTGTGTATGTTAAGAGAGAAAAACCTTCTCTTAACAGAGGAGGAGGTCTGAGATTTCAACTGTCTAAGACCTATAACTCAGTTTTGGATTTGATTCCGAAACGTTTTACACCGGATGGGAGCAGGGATACCTTGTCTGTAAATTAGACTAACAAAGTTCTCTGAGTAGCCTCTGTTGTTGTTTGGGAGGTGTTGTTTGTCAATTTACATACAGTTTTGTGTCTTCTAACAGAGACCTCAAGGGAACCTCCTACTGTTAAGGTGTGATCTTTCAATTTACATGTATGTGTTACAAACCCCCCTTTGTTAAGCTGGGATGTGTCGTTTTGTCAATTTAAATAGAATGGGCATGTTAGTTAATTTGTGGTGTCATTTCAGTTTCCAATTTCATATGTTGGTGCGTGACTTGTAAGCCTGTATAAAACTTCTCGTTCTCACAGCTTCCATTCAGAATTGAAAAAGACTTCTGGACAGAAGTCGAAACGTTTTCTGCAACAAATAAAGTCCAGTTGATCCTGTATTGAACGCCTTTTTTGATTTCATCATGTCCTGGACGACTGAGAATCTTCACCAGCATATCCTCACCGACTGTCTCAACGAGCTAAATCACTGGTTTTCTAACAATTTCCTTCAACTAAACAGCAACAAAACAGAAGTCATTCTCGTCGGTACCAAAAACTCTATCTCAAAATCAGAACATCTCCTCGTCCCCCTTAACAACTCTCTGCTATCCCCCTCCCCTCAGGTCAAGAGCCTCGGTGTCATCCTCGACACCACTCTTTCCTTCACTTCACACATCAACAGTATTACTCGGTCTGCTTATTTCCACCTCCGTAATATTAACCGTCTCCGTCCTTCTCTGACACCTCGCTCCACAGCCATCCTGGTGCACAGTCTTGTGACTTCCCGTATTGACTACTGCAACTCTCTTCTCTACGGCCTCCCCAACAAATCTCTCCACAAGTTACAGATGGTCCAGAACTCAGCTGCCCGTGTCATCACTCAAACCTCCTACTATGATCACATCACTCCTGTCCTGCAGCAGCTCCACTGGCTCCCGGTTAAATCACGCATCATCTTCAAAATTCTACTTCTCACGTTCAAATCTATCCACAACCTTGCCCCTCCTTATCTATCCGACCTCCTACAAATCTCCATCCCATCACGCTCTCTCAGGTCCTCCTCTTCACTACATCTCCATGTACCCTCTGCCCGCCTCTCCACCATGGGGAGCAGGGCCTTCACCTGCTCTGCCCCTCACCTCTGGAACGCCCTACCGCCAGACCTTCGAAACACCACCTCCCTCTCTCTGTTCAAGACTGCCCTGAAAACCCATCTCTTTAGACTAGCGTATCACTAACTTTACTAAATGTATTTTATCTTACCATTTTATATCCTTTATGTATTTTATATTTCAATTTGTCTCTGATAATGTATGCTCTGTATTACACTGTGTTGGTTTGTTAAGTGTCCTTGGGTGTCATGAAAGGCACTTTTAAATAAAATGATTATTATTATTATTATTATTTAAAGCCTTGCTGTGCGCTCCTGTGGCAGACATTTGCAGCAGAGCTAAACGTAGGTGCGACCTATACTCTGAAAAATACGGTACTTGTTTTGACCACTACAGTATTTGGCTATAGCACCCTTTCCAGGGATTAGTTTTGTTTGATACCAGGATTTCCCTTCAGATATTGATACTGAGTAAAATTCAGGCTAGTATTGGCGATTCCAATACCGATACTAGTACTTTGTGACTAGATTCCTTGGTCTGTTGCCTTCATATATCTTTTGATTTGATTTGATGTTTATTCATTCATTTTAAAAGAACAATACAAGACAGTTTCATCAGATACAAGAATACAAGTAGGATAAAATGAAGGGAGCAGAAAGAAGAATCTCCTCCTATCTCCTCCTACATATTGAAGTAAACATGAGGGGAACCACCATATGGTGTTTAAAATACATACGGTGCCACCCAGATGTTAAGGATTTTAGCAGGGGTCAGTATTAAGCTGACCTCTTTATCCTTAATTAATTTACTTATTCAGATTGAATAGTAATTTCACGGATTCTTTTCTTTTTCAGTTTACCCAATATTTCTGTGATCTTTATGATGGATAAATAAATAAAGCCATAGAGTGACAATGGACACGTTAACTTAGTTGGTATGCCAAAGACACTACCATTTATTTAAAATAAATCAACTAAATTAACACCATTACACTTGATTGACATGATTTCACTTTCTTGCAATTTAACACGTCAGCACACTTAAATGTAACACAACAGACTTCAATACAGGAAGTTTACATATTAGTCTGAGGCTCTATGACTTAAATAGTTTCCAGCTTAGAATTGAGGGGAAAGGAAATAGGAGGAGAGATGGTTTAAAGGAAATTGTCTTGAGCATGTTACCAGAAATGACACTTTCCATCCGACTTCTGCTAAATCCAGGTACGTTTGTAAACTGCTCTTTACCTTTGACGACGAGTCTGATAAAGAGATGACACCAGCCTTTCAGGCGTACAGAATCATTGCAGGTCCAGCACGTCCAAGCCGGTTCTGGTTTACGTTTTCAACGTCTCCTGGGATCCGCTTGGATCATCAGAAAATGTGTCAGCTCCTGGTTGACTTCAAGACGAGATGTTTCTCAAAGAAAGTTCATTAAGAACTTGGAGCTCTTGGAGCTCTATTGAATTTATGGAGGCGTCCATAAATTCTTCACTGAATAAGCCAGTCTTTGGCGTATGACTGCAGCTTACATCAGCTTCCAAGGCAGAGAGCTTTCAGGTCTCTGTCCATTCCAACTCTGAAGAGAAAGTTCACATCTTTCCTTCCTCACAGGAACTCACTGTAGGAACACTTTTTCCTTCAAACTCTGAAGCGTTCAGCTTAGCTTAGAACCTTAAGATAGAACTCTGAAACTTGTCTCTTTCCGATTGGTTCAGAAGAAGCAGTCGAGGAGTTCTCTTGCCGTTATCACGACCCAAGGTTACAGCCAGCAGCAGAGGGAAATGTTTAGGAAAAGACAGACTCATAGACTCCAAGAGGAAAAACACTTGGATTAGCGTCTTAACACTTCTAAAACAAATCTGAAAAGCACAGTTTGACATAAAATTCAACTCTGACACCATTATATGGTCAAGTAACACAGTAATACTCCATATTAAAAGAATAACACAGCATAACATATATCATGAAAATGACAAAAGTTATTCTTTTGATCACATCAGAATAAAATCAAAGATAGAAATAGTCTCTTTTGGTGACTATGTTCTCAGATTACAACTAATGGAATAATTTGTAGTAAATGTCTTGCTTTACTGAGAGGTCAGTAAAGGTCATCTCTGGAACAGTTCAAAAATACACAGGTGTATCAAAGTGGACACGGTCATGCCCACTACAATATCACTACAGTGCAGTTACAGAGTGCACTCTCAGGACATTATTACATGATGTGTTCCCTCAGTGCAGACTGACCTAGGCAAAACAGCCTTCTCCTACTCTGCTCCTTTATCCTGGAACACCTTGCAAAAAAATCTGAAGCTCTCAACCATGACCCCTCTGAGACTCTGAGACATGACTCCTCATCTTCCACCTTGTCATCTCCATTTTCACTCACTGCCCTCTCTGCCTGCCTGGAGGCAATTAGGGCATGGATGAATCAGAACATTCTTCAATTAAACTGCTCCAAGACTGAGGCCATACTGATTGGCACCCCTCACCAGGTACAAACATCTCCTATAACAACACTTTCCTTTTCTGGACAAGACATCCCCCTCTCCACCTCTGTTACTAATCTTGGAATAAAAATGGACTCCAATCTTACATTTGAAAATCACATTAAGCTTCTGTTTAAAACTTGCTTCTTCCATCTTCGAAACATCTCCAGACTTCGCCCATCCCTAACTTTTTCCGATGCTGAGAAGCTCGTCCATGCTTTTGTCTCCTCCAGGCTCGACTACTGCAACTCCCTGTTTATTGGAATCCCTGGCAAAAACCTTCAGAAACTTCAATATATTCAAAACAGTGCAGCAAGGATCTTGTTGAGAGTTCGTAAATTTGAACATATTACGCCCATTCTCCATAACCTTCATTGGCTTCCTGTCGCCTACAGAATTCAGTACAAAACTGCTCTCATTACACATCAATGCTTACATGGAGCTTCACCAGATTATCTGAAGGATATTCTTATTCCATACTCATCCACCCGGTCGCTGCGGTCACAGAACAGTAATCTCCTTCACATTCCGAGAACCAAATTAAGGACCATGGGAGACCGGGCTTTCAGTGTGGCTGCCCCCCGCCTGTGGAACTCTCTTCCTGACTGTCTGAGAGCCCCACAGTCTGTGGTTGACTTTAAGAGCGGCTTGAAGACCTTTCTTTTCAACCGAGCATACTCTACCTCCTCATGATTCTACTTTTGATCTTAGTTGATACTGTTATTGATTTTACTTGTTTTACTTGTTTTATTGACATTTAATTCTGTTGCACTTTGTAGCACTTTGAGATTTTCATTAATGAAAAGTGCGTTATAAATTGAATTCATTATTATTATTATTATTACCCCTCTGAGTGGCTTCAAACATCTGCTAAGTTCATCGCAAAAAACAATGCGGACATGTTCCTGTTTTTAGTATTTTATATCACTTTATAATGTAGCTATTTTTGTTTTTTCAACATATTTTTTCTATTAATTTATTTTTCTTTCAATTTATATGTCTTATTTTAAGATTGTTTACTGTTGTCATTGTCATCTACTGTTGTCATCATTCGTTGTTAAAAACAGATCTCTCTTGTAAATGAGTCCTCGAGGCTCAATGCGACTAACCTGTATAAATAAAGGTTGAATTGAGTTGTGCAAATACACCTAATGTGTTTGACAAACAAACAAACAAACAAACAAACAAACAAACAAACAAACAAACAAACATACAAACAAACAAACAAAGGTGTGCACAGTATTGTAAATCAAAGCTGCATAAAGAATACAAGACATCAAGGTAATTTATTTATTTTTGACTCATGAGTATATTGAGGCAGTGGCCTCATTTAAAATATAGCTGAGCTTATACAATAACAGAAAACAACAGAGGACACAGCCATACAAAATATGTGAAAATGATGTTTCAAACACACACAAAAAAGAAAATAGGGAAAAAAGCATTAAACTATTAAAATAAACAATTAAATATATATTATATAATAATAGATATGTTTTAAGATTTTTTTTTAATCCATCTTTAGTAGCCTATATATTTTTGAGAGTTCACCAAGGCTTTTTTTATTGCCGCTGCTCTGTAGAATTTAATGACATCTGGTCTATGTAATCTACTTTAAATGATCAATTCTTTTTTTGAATAAATCTAGGCTTTTTTTGCCCATGTGAGATTATCTCAGTGATACACATATTATTACTCCAAACTGAACTCATGCAACGATTTGTTAAAGCGTGAACTGACGTTGTTCCTTATTTCATAACCATATGTACAGTATTAATTTGAACAACTCCAACCAACTGCAACAGTTCTCTGTGTCACTTAAAGCTGCACATTTCCTTCCTCTGTATATACCTGGATAGTCAGGCTATCAAATGTCCAAGAATTAATCACAACACATGGTCATTGCCAATTTGACCCAAAAAGTCCCATAAACAAGTTCACAATAGAGTATGCAGGGCAGCATTAGCTTATGGCTAAGCTAACAGAAGTCTGAGGCCTT
>JBBPBX010019398.1:30560-44497 GCA_038048925.1 Garcialebias charrua | reverse complement strand
GGCATACACACCAATAACAACTCTATACACATATAAAACCATATAAAATTATGGCGACGTTCTCCCTACGGTTAGCCGCGATAAATGTTCGCCGAAACCCCCCCGCGGAACAGCTGTTCCCACCGGTGGGCGGACACAACGGTACTCACGTGTAGTGCCGGTAGCGCGCAGCCGCTTCCCGTTTCGGCTCGTTGTCATGGTTTGCTACTAGGAGCTAACGCTATCAACAACGGAGGTGGATGGGAACCGGAAGTGGCGGGTAGGTGTTGCATTTTGCCGGAAGTACGTCACGCCCCCCCGTGGCATATAGGCTATTACGAGCTTCCGAGCAGTAAAAATCAACTGGAACGCCCCCTCAGGTCGTAATTACAACTCGTGGACTCGGTCTCGCCGCACCGTACCCGAGTTCGCCGAGATCATCGTTTCAAAATGGCTGCTCCTCGCATCAACAGTGAGTGAAAGAGTTACTTTTTACTCTTTTTCGCTGTTCTTTGTGGTTTACTCAGCCGTAACTTCACATTAACGCATTCAGGCATTGTAGTTCTTTACAGTAACGATAATGATATGTTTAAACAGCTGCTGTGCGTCGACAACAACTCGCAAAACGGGTGTGAGGCAGCATTGTTGTTGTTTAGCACAGTACTCGTTTTAGCTGTTCAGTGTTCATTTTGTATCATTAACTCAGTAACACATGTCGTACTTTACAGTGATTATTATACAATAAGTCGCCTAATAATTAGAGGGTGTTTCTAAGCTGTTTGTGTTTTCTAAAGAACGTGATTGTTGTCGTGTTGATGATGTAGCTGCGTCGGAGACCTGCAACCTCGTTGTTCTTTGTTCACCTTTACATGTGTTTTTAGCTAGTAAACTAATGTTTTGCACCATAAACTGTTTTTAAAAGGTCTATCAAGATTTATCTTGGCTTGTCAGGGTGGGAATCCAGTTTAACAGAATCAATTATTTTGTTTAAAAAAAAATGCAAAACTTGAAACCCAAACCATCCTGTCAATCCACAGCTGTGTGTGTCTGTGTGTGTGTCTGTGTTGGGGGTGTGTGTGTGTGAGAGAGTGAAAATCGACCTTATTTATACTTATTATTGTGGGTTAGTTTTGTGAGTTACTGTCATCTGTGATTTGTTGTTAACCATGTGTATATTTCTTTGCAGTTTATGTCGACATGGAGATGAACATGTTCCTGGACCTGAGCAGACAAACCAGTTTCCCTGGTCCCTTGTTCCAGAGGAATGGTGACTCCTTGACATATTTTATTGATGAAAATTGAACTGTACAAGTCCAGTTACTGCAACTCAACGACTCTACAGCAGGTAAGACAGCAATAGTAACAACATTACATGTAGTATACTGTAAACAATTAACTTGTATGTGTATTAAAATTACTTCTGATTCTGCATTTCAGGAGTCCAATTTGCAGAGCACAGAGGAGAGCAGACTGATGACCCGTCTGATAAATAAATGTGAAATAAGAGATTACTGATTTTTATTTGTTGCACAAATGAATGTTCAGGAACATTTCATTGTTTAATTTGCACAAAACTGTCATTTTCTATTCGGTGCATTTTGCCAGCTGCTACTGGAACAGTGTCTTTATGTGTCCAACATTACTAAGTAAGATTTTTGTGAAGTTAGTTATTTTGATTTAGTTTTAGCTGGTAGCTCATTTTACTGAGACCTCAGACCTCAAATTGTACCTGTGCCTTGTTGTCATACGTTATTAAAAACAATTTGAAATAACAAATGCACAAATTCTTGTCTTACTTCACAATAAGTGTGGTTTTTCAGTAGAATAAAGGAAAGCAGGTAATGAAAAATATGCTGGTGAAGATTCTCTGTCGTCCAGGACATGATAAATCAAAAAGGCGTTCAATTCAAGATCAACTGGACTTTATTTGTAACATTTGTAAGGTAATGAAAAGAAACTACTTAGAATTAAAGTAAATTCATTGTAAAAGAGGAACACCTCTGGTATTCAAACACAACAATTTGTCATGATGCACTGCATAGTTTTTCATCAATAATTTTGGAAACCGATGTACTTGCAGAGAAACTAGTGCTCATATTCTGCACACCATCGGGCAGAGTTTTAAAATTACTACAAATGCTTTATTTAAGCAACGACTTTTAAGCAGGTGTTATTGTTGTGGGAAACTAAGTTTTGCAGCTGGTTTTTGAAGCTGTAAAATGTGTTTACCTATACCAGCTTATGTTTTTGGCGTGGTTTATCCACACAGATATAAATGACAGCGAGAGAGTGGCATGTCAGATAAACACATTTAATCAAAACAGCACTATAACAACACTAGAACATTTTTTGACAAGTTATGACAAGCTAATACAAGTACAGCATCCACACATCACAGTAAAGAGTAATTTAGTCATTTTCATCCTGCCTTGGACAGCCGTTTGGGTGATCCTGACACACTGGTGAAGCCCCAATGCAGAGGTTATGCAGAAGGCAGGCTGCCATGATGACAATCATCACCACAGCATCAATTCGTTAGGCCAGGGGATGAAGGTGTGTCCCATTGTGCAAAATGGCCTTCAGTACTTCCATGATGATCCTGTGCGCTGAGGACTGCGAGACCAAATTTGTCAGACATCTCCCTGAAGCTGTTCTGGTTGGCCATGTACCACAGGAACATCAGGACCTTCTTTTCTACAGGGACTGGTGCTGCACCTTGACAGTGCTCCTTCCTTATGCCTTTCTCCTGCAGCTGCATCATTACAGATGTGAACTGGGTCTTGTTGACTCTGAAATGACGCACAAACTTGTTGTCATCCATGTTCAGCATCACCTCCCATAGTCTTCATGATTATTCCATGTGTCCGTAGGTTTGTGTGTATCAGCAGCATCCTAAAATACAAAGAAATTAAATTGTTTTGTTACTATGGACCATATGAGTCTGAAATAAAGTTTTGATTGATTGAAGTTTAATAACAATTTTAACAACCGTAAAAACATGTCTGCTAATGGTTATGCTGAGGTAGTAAAAAGAAAAGAAAAACAATGTTCAGCACTTTCTGACTTTATTTATCTAATGATAACTTCTGTACTGCTGCTATAATCCTAAAAGAGATCGAATTAAAACTATAAAGTAGATGTAAGAGCCTCAAGACCATAATTAACAAAAATAAGCTTATTTATAAAAAAAAAAACTACTGGTTAAAACAACATACCTGGTTAACATTTCAAGAGCCTCAGAATTGCTTTTCAACTTCGCTGCTGGTCTGGAAACCTTTTTATAATCCAACAAAGCAAGAACAACAACAGCTTTGTAGCGGGCGTCCATCTTGTTTTCGTCATTGTGCCGACAAGCTTACTGGAACGCATTTAACTCGGAGATGACGTCATTCCGGGTTCATAATTTCGACCTCCGAGGCAACTGGAACGCAGCATTAGACTGCTGCCATCAGGGAGGAGACTGAGGAGTCTCCAGGCTCGTACCAGTAGACTGAGAGACAGCTCTGTTCATCAGGCAGTCAGAATGCTAAACACTCTGCCTGCTCTGCCTCCCCTCCCATTTGAACTGCCTTAACACAAAAAACTTTCTCACACATTACCACTCAACACAAAGTTTTTAACACTGGACCCTGTGTCATCAAACGGGTTATTCACTAAACTCTCGGTCATGTGCTCATTCAGTTTGCACTACTTCTCATATTTGCACTAATGTTTGTATTACATTACTGCCTATAGTCATACTACTGTTTACATTCACTGTTTACATTTATTAATACGGTTTACATTTATTACTACTGCTTTACATTTATTACTACTGTTTACATTTACACTACTTTTATCTACACTACTGCTGATACATATACAGCATTCTCTGACTAGCCTTATCTAAGGATGCCAAATGTGCCTTATGTGCCTTACTGCATATGCCACTTTGCCTCTATACCAACATCAACTACCTCATACATGTACTGTGTACATTAACTTATATGCTGCTGTGCCACTCTTTGCAAATGTCAATGCTAGAACCTTCAGTTTATTTTATAGATTTACTTTTTATACTTTTTATACTACTATGCAAAAACTCAGGACAGTATTACACTTTTATTATTTCATTTTATGCTTATGTTCATTGGGTGTTTGGTGTTTTAGGGGTGTTTGGTGTTTCAGTGTTGGTGTAAATTTTCATACTTTTATACTATTATGAAAAAACTCAGGACAGTGTTACACTTTTACTATTTTATGCTTATGTTTATTAAATGTTTTAGTGTTTAGTGTTTAGATGGTTACTGTTGCACCGAGGGACTGAGAGAAACGCAATTTCGGTCCTGTGTATGTCCTGTACATATTGCAGTTCTGACAATAAAGTTGACTTTGACTTTGACTTTAAGATTCAGATAATCTTTACTGTCATTTGCACCACATGTGGTACATGTGGTGGAATGAAATTATGTACACAGGGCCCCAGTTACATCCAACAATAAAATGTAAAAGAAAAACATTATTACGATCTAAGATATGAACTAAGAAAAACATCAGCTAAAAATATGCTAAACACTAATAGCATAAAAACAATAAACACAATATGGCGGACAGCAGCATGAACATGAGTCTGTGTGAGCAGATGAGCAGCATGAACAAAGCAACATGAGACAGATCAGCAGTAACATGATGTGATTTTTCACAGTGATTATTGGTTAGAGATTCATGACAGCCTCAGGGTAGAAGCTGTTCCTCAGTCTAGTCGTTCTGCACTTAATGCTCCTTAACCTCCTTCCTGAGGGGAGCGGGGCAAAAAGTGTGTGTGCTGGGTGAGTGGGGTCCTTCATGATGCAGGTGGCCCTCTTCCTGCATCTGGAGGTGTAGATGTCTGTGATGGTGGGGAGACTGACTCCAACAGACTTCTGTGCAGCCTTCACCACTCTCTGTAAAGCTTTTCTTTCTGCAGCTGTGCAGCCTCCATGCCACACGTTGATGCTGGAGCACAGTATGCTCTCCACTGCACACCTGTAGAAGGAGGTGAGGCCTGAGCTTCCCAGACCAGCTCGCCTCAGCTTCCTGAAGAAGTAGAGTCTCTGATGGACTTTCTTGATCAGACTGGTGGTGTTGTTGCCCCAGCTGAGGTTATTATTCAGATGCACACCCAAGTACTTGTGGCTGGAGACCATTTCCACACCAGACCCTCGTATCTTCAGTGGGGGTAAGTGTGTTTGTGTATTTAACAAGATTAACACTTAAAAATAATTATTTGTTTGCTCAAAATTATATTAAAGGTGTGTCTCAGTTTAACGTTACCTTGATAAATGCACTTTGACTGTCAAATCAGCTGCATTTCAAAAGGAGATTTGCAGCTGCTGGAGCGTGCAGAGGGAGGTCTCACTGTGCATTTCTTTGAAATTTAACAAGATAACCACCTAAAAACAATTAAATGTTTGCTTGATATATAGTAAAGGTGTGTCTCAGTTGAAGTTTTCCTTAATAAATGCATTTTAATTGTCAAATCAGCTGCATTTCACCTGGGTGGCGCAATGGAATGCAGCTGATTTGACATTTGCTCCAGGAGTTCCGGAATGAGACGAATGTGGCATTGTATGGCAAGCCATGTGTCTCACTATTAGCCACTTTTACATATTAATGAGACACTTGGCTTGTCATATTACTCAAACACCCTCTAGTGGCTGAAAATAGTAGTGTTCAATATTTTCCATGTCAGAATGAATGAAATCGTCAGATCTCAGACAAAAATTGGGTGATAAATATGGGGACAAAAAACATAAATACAAAGTAAGTCACTTTGCTGTATAAGTCACAGAGCCTGCTAATTTATGGAAAAAGGTGTGACTTATACAGCAACAAATATGGTACTTAGCATAGTCTTAGCAGTCGTAGCATTGAAATTTCAGATAATACCCATAATAAATGATGATATATATTTTTAAGTGCTTAAAATATGTATTTGCAATGGTATGTTCATGTTTCATTTTTAACCAAGAAGTTATTATTGGAAATCAAAATTGTCCCAACTTTTTAAACAAAATCCATCAATGAAATGGATAGGTGGATTTTATGCTAAATGTGCAGGTAGCATAATTTCTTAGTTAATTACAAGTCAAAATATTTGCTTTTAGAAAAGGTTTAAAAAATAAATTACTGTTCTAAGAAAACAAGTTTGTCACCGTGTCTGGATTTTAACTGTAATGTGAAGGTCTCTTCATGAAGCTGCTCTTGCAGTTGCCATGGTGACCAGTGGAGTTACAGCAGCCAGCTGATCTGTCAGTTAACAAAAAATATATAGTTTTTTTTGTTTTGTTTTTATATCCAAATGAAATGAATCACATTTTAATCATCATTTCAAGATATGTGTCATTAACCTTCTATTAGTTTTTTTTTTGTTGACACTAATTTGAAAAAATAAAACAAAATAAAAAAGTACCTGTACACCTAATTTATTTAATTTGGATTATATGAGCATACTTTTGTACAACTGTTTTAATTGTCTTCGTAGAGCTCCTCTCCGTTTTCATCTCTTTATAGATCCCCATGGAAACAGCTCAGAGTAAGTCTTCATTAAAACAGTTGGTTATAAGATTTAATGTCTATTTCTGTGCGTTTAATCAAGTTTCATCATATTACATTGTGTAAATAAGACCAGGTCACTGAAGAAACAAAAAAACTCCATCATACATGACCTAAAATTAATTTTTATCCATTCATTTTAAATCAGTTTGTTTTCCCAAACTTTTGACTGGAATTTTATAAACAAAATTGTGACCATTTTGTTAATCAATAATGGTCAGTGATGATTAATTATTGTTATACAATTTTAAACTATATTTCTGCTTTTGTGATGGACATGTGGCCTGTCCATGATGTACCCCGCCTCTCGCACAGTGATGGCTGGACATGGTCACCAGCTACCCCCGTGACCCAAAAAAAGGAAGACGTGGGTAAAGATGATTGAATGATGGATATTTCTTCTATAGAAAGTGCCTGAAGTTTACTGGAAAGCAATGTCAAACAGGCAGCACACAAAACTGTGAAACCTATCCCCACTGGTGTAATGTTAATATTACCTTCACTACTTCTAGTGTTTGAGTGAGCAATGCATGAGGGAGCACATTCACTCAAAATGTTCTGTTTTTATTCTTTCTTTGAAGACAACTACGCTGGAAATGCATGAATAGAATTCATCTTTGGTACAGTTTCAAAGCTTGACAGAATCAAAATGTGCAAGCAAGACATACTATATTTAATGTTGGAAAGCATGATGCAAATTGATAACTCAAAATGAAAAGCAGGTTCCAAAGTGTCCTGTATCTGATCAACAACAGCTTCAGGTTTTTTGCCTCGTACTGAAACTCCGCGTCTTTCCCCTTTTCTCTCTATCAACGGTTCCTGTGCATCTTCTCTTTTTTTTTTTTTTTCACCGCTTCAATAAATCATCAAGAGTTCATGTCTGGGGAGGTGGAGTGTGTTTGTGTGAACTGCACAACGTGTTCTTTCAGGAAAACAACATTGTGCAACCTGGATGGGAAGGTTCATGTTTCCTATGGCTGTAAAAGCCTCGTCCTCTCTCCCTCACAAATCTGAGTGTAATTGCAGCTCTTTCTCTTCCAGTTTTTACTCCTCGTAATAAAAAAGTCCACTTCCACAATAGGGAAATAAAGTTAGCCCTTAACACACAGAGGTCACCACTACTTGTTGAGCACTAAGTAAAGCCCACAGTGGCAGAAAGGCAGATCTTGTGATTATTAAACATGGTGAGGTATTGCAGATGTGACTTCCATAAGCGCGCGGAGGACAATAGCGCTGCTGATTGAACCCTGATAAATGTGAAGCAGAAGTGAACCGTAGCACTGAGCAGCCAACCGTTAGCGTGTTGCTGGCTCAAACTATGCTGTAATTGCTTCTGCTGGCTGACAGTTTTATAGCAAACACACATGATGGCAAAAGAGGGGACAAATATAATTTATTTCCCTTTTACAATACCGTCATCGTGGCACCATTACCAGTTGACTGCGTACCAATACATTTTTGCAGCTTTTGATTAAAAAGGAAGTGCTGGGTTCTGGAATCCAGTCACCAGATTGCTCCGTAGCAAATATATCACATTGATTTGACAAATCGTTACAGTTTAAAGGCAGGAGATGTCCTGTCTCAATCAAGAACTTTTTTAGAAATCTCCTTAACTCTGAAGTCTGTGCAATAAGAACCCCAGACTGAAACATCCACTAGTTATCACAGTTCATGCTCAATAATCTAAGTTTAAAAAAAAAATACAACAAATTTCAGTCAGGTCATCTGGAAGGTTTCTTTTTTTGATGAGATGTTTCATCCTTCATCCAAAGGACTTCATCAATTCGAGGAGTCACAAGCAAACTCAGTCCCACAACCAGCACACTCACATAGTGGACCAACCAGTTTACTGGATATAAGATGGTTTCTGGGCCCTTCCTCTCCCTCGTCGACTCTTCTGAGGGACTGAGTTTGTTTTTGGCTCCTTGGATTCATGAAGTCATTTGAATGAAGGACGTCTCATGTCTCATCAAAAAATAAGAAAGCCGCCGAGATGACCTGACTAAAATTTGTTGGATTTTTTTTTACCTGGATTAGAGAACTTTAATGTTTTGAACCATTTTAGCTATGGCTGCCTCAGAGGAATTAATGGGGGAGAATGCAGGTCCCAGAAACCATCTTATCATCAGCAAACTGGTTGGTCCACTATGGGAGTGTGCTGCTTTTGGGACTGAGTTTGTTTGTGGCTCCTCAAATTGATTAAGTTCGTTAGATGAAGGATGAAACATCTCAACAAACAAATAAACCGTCCACATGACCTGAATGAACTTTGTTGGATCCACTAGTTAAAACTTGTTTTCCCCTGTTTTGATAGATTTTTTATTTTTTCAAATGTCAAGGGCCACTAAATCATCTTTGTGGCACCCCTAGAACTTTGCAGCAAGGCTAAATTCAAAGTTCAAGTTAGTAAATTTTTTTATCCAATATTTATTTTTGTCCTATTTGTTCATTACCAATTCTTTGCTTGGTAAATAATCAAGATAATATACATGTCTGCCTCTTTATGCTCTGAACCTTTGAAACCCAACAAAAACACTGCAGACACATTATTTGTATTCCCATCTCGTAAATCAACTGCATGATTTCAAAAGGAGAACAAAGGACACAGCCTGCACAGCAAGCATCTAACCCTCTTTTTCTTTACCTCATGGGAATTTTACAGAAAACACCACTGTGTAGCTTTATAGTTAGCAAATACAGAATTAATTTAATCCTCACAACAAGGAACATTTAATTCACACCAAAGGTGTATGCCCACATTATTAGTTTTTTTTTTGTATGTAATGCTGTCAAACAAAATCCAGGGGTCCAATAATGTATTTTGTTTGTGATTTTTAAGACCAGCGAGAACACTCTACACTAATGGTACTTTGGTATCACTGCTGCGGACAGTAATCTATATGTAACAATTCTTTGAAGGCAGCAAGGGCTCAATGAGCTGCAGGTAATGCTCCGAAAAGGAGGAGGGATTGAGGGAAGAGAGTCCTCTAGCAAGACCATCTGTTCATGTGTAATTACAGTGCTGAGCCTCAGTGGGATCACTCTCTGTACAGTCAGAGATCAGGACCCCCTGACCAACCTACAGCCTGGATGAGAAGTAAATGAGAGTCCTGCACAACAGCTTATGGTTTTAAGTCAGGAGTGAACAGTTTAATACCTCTCTAGTCAACTGCATTTGAGTATAAGCCAGTGGATTACACCTAGGATATGCAAAAAGTGCCATTACAAGTGCTTTTGTGAACACTGCTTCTTGATAAATTACATAACAAATGGGTTATTTATATATTATTGCTTGAGCCCACAGTCTGCCTATCATACGCATGTCAGATGACATTTAGAGGATCACAGCAGTTGTCACATGTGTTAATTGAATGTGGCATGTGCTTATACTATACATATGCTGCCTCACAATCCACCACCAATGTGGCACAGCTTCGTAAAGCAGGGCATGATCTTATATGCAAGCGCTCAGCCTTAGCATTTGCTCCGTGACAGTTTTACCATTAATCATCATCAATATACACGCCACCCTTCACACTCAATACCACATTGGCTGGTAGCTTTTCCCCCCATGACAGATAAAGTGATAAGTGTATGCACATTTGTGTACAGAAATAAGTGTACATTTCCATCTGCATGAGTGTGCATGTGGACAGGCATGTGTTTGTGTAATGTGGCATTTGGAATTCAGAAAGGCTCTCAGACTTGCAAATATCAGCGGTGACAGTTTAAGAATTTAAGACAAACAAGCTCCTCGAGGCTTTAACTCCCACTTGGACAATCAGTAATGGAGCAGTGACGGACTTCCTGCTAGGAAGGCTGCATTTCAGTTTCAGCATTAGGTATCAACAGTCTGCTCCTGTTTCCATTCAGACTGCAGAGGATTGAGGACAGCCCAATGGCAGATGGTCAGTGAAAAGGGTTTCATCACTTCCCACAAAACTGCTTAAGTGTCTGTGGTTATCTAAATGGACATGAGGCAACACAACATCCCAGGCTATTAGGTTTACTCCCTGCAATATGTCTATTTCATCTTGTGACAACTAAATTATGCAAAAAGAAATCAAAAGTATGCATAAAAACAAGCACTATAAAGTGTATTTTAAAAACGTTTTAAAATCATATCCTTTAATATCTTTATAAGTGGTATGGCCTGAGGCCACATGTTTGAGTAACAATATAACTGTAGTTGATTTGCTGACCCACCTGTGCTGTGGCCCATCTGGGATTGGCTGGCCTCTCCTGATTCCTCCACAATGGACATCCATCAGTCTCCTGGTTGTTTTCTTCACCTACTGACCGTCCAGCCACAGAAAAGGCAGGAGTTTGACCAATACACAGCTGTAGACCCAATTAAAGATCAGAGTCAGAGTCAGAGTCAGAGAGTCTTTATTGTCATTTGCACCGCATGTGGTACATGTGATGAAAACGAGATTATGTACACAGGGTCCCAGTTACATCCAACAACAAATGCAAGAGAAAAACAGTAATAACATCTAGGATTAACTAAGAAAAACATCAACTAGTAATACACTAAGCCCTAATGTAGTAGAAAAACATCATTATAAACAGCAGCACGAACATGAGTCTGTATGAGCAGATGGTCACAGATGAACACAGCAACAAGAAAACAGATCAGCATCAGCATGATGTGATATTTTGCAGTGATTATTCTTATTATTTATTTATTCATGAGTCTAACAGCCTCAGGGTAGAAGCTGTTCCTCAGTCTAGTGGTTCTACATTTGATGCTCCTCAACCTCCGTCCTGAGGGGAGTGGGGCAAAGAGTGAGTGTGCTGGGTGAGTGAGGTCTTTCATGATGCAGGTGGCTCTTTTCCTGCATCTGGAGGTGTAAATGTCTGTGATGGTGGGGAGACTGACTCCAACAGACTTCTGTGCAGCCTTCACCACTCTCTGTAGAGCTTTCCTCTCTGCAACTGTGCAGCCTCCATGCCACACGTTGATGCTGGAGCACAGGATGCTCTCCACTGCACACCTGTAGAAGGAGGTGAGGACTGGGCTGCTCAGACCAGCTCGTCTCAGCCGTCTGAGGAAGTAGAGTCTCTAAAGATGTACATGGCAAAGAAAATTACAATATATGACAGAGCCTCAAAGTGCAAAGGAATTAAATCAATCTTGTATTGATTCCCCTCTCTCCTCAGGAACCATGAAAATAGTGTTGTTGCAGAAGATGAGACAAGTGGAGGAATAGAACCCTCAAAAAGAGTTTACTAATACTTTGTAGCTGCAGAAAACTCGGATTAGAAACTTGTATGGGAGAAAGTAATAGATTTTTTTTTACTGAATTCTACTAAGCAGCTTTAGAAGTGATCCCATGCCTTTGAGGAATTGAATCCACAGTGTGGCAGTTAAAAACCCGTCTGTCCGTGGAGTCTCCATATGGCTACATTTAAAATGATGGAGCACCTCTAATAACCTTTATGGTGCTGCTTGAAGCCCAGGATACTGCTGGCATAACCACCTGAGCTCAGGCAGATAACTAAAAGCAAAAATCTGCTGAGCACACTCAGGTTGTGTTGGTGGTCTCGTGGCTTTGTGGCACAAGTCATCTATTTATCTCAACGTGTCTGAGATCCTTGATGGTGGATGCTGATTTAATGTGTTTATCTGACACTAGAAAAATGATTAAAGCATGTGTTCCACTGTGTCTCTGTTGTGTAACAGAAATCAAACTGTTTCATAATTGATAGGTGTTTCACCTGAACCTTTAAATAAATAATTCACACAAGACAACAGCGTGAGATTTAGGATGACTCTTTGCAAAGAGGGAAATTCACTCTGACTAAATCAGAATGAACTCCAACTTCCTAAGATTTGAGTCCGTCTTTTATTCAAGCGAGTGACACAGAAAACAATATCAGCAAGGTCAAACACAGTTTCATCACATCTTCTCAGGCCTCTCAGGCGATAAACTGGAGCCGAACATTTTGTTTTTAGTCTGTTCTGGGAAACCTAATGTTTATTGTGCAGGCATGACAGGTTTTGCTAATCAGCTTTGTGCACCTAGTAAAAACAGGGACGAGGTCAGGTCACAATAAACCCTGTGAAACTCAGAACACTTGATGAACTAGAAAAGTAGAGTTTAAAATTACAATATACAGTATAAGACATTTAAAACACAAAGACTTTTAAATACCTCTAACAATAAAAACTCTTTATATGACTTTGTTCACTGTGCAGACAGAGTAGGATTTGACACTAAAGACCAACCATGCAACAGGACTGCATGTTTGCTCAGCTGAGGGAACAGAATTATTGCTCAAACTACAGAATTATATGATTTTTGTACTTTGTATACTGATTAATGTTAATCTCAAAGTAAACTAAATTTAAAAGATGCTCAGCTGCTTCCTCCACTTTTTTCAAAAGCCACAAGTTTTCTGCTGCAAAACTGTACATTTATACAGCTTATTATAGTAAAAAAAAAACAAAGAAGATGTATACAGAACCATTTTATACTGTACATCAAAAAACTTTCATTTACAAGGGACTGGTATTGTATGACTGGCATTAGTAAGATTTGTTGAAAAACATTTGGAAGTTTTTTTTTATTGTATTTTTCAGAGTCCTGAGTGCGTGTCAAAACTTAGCTTTACGAAATAAACAGAAAACGAGGGTCAAGCCCCGGTCTTTCCTGCATAAAGCTGCAGTAAAACTGCCAGCAGATGAAAGCTGCTGAGGAGCAAGCCTGCCAAAAACAATGATTCAAGTCAAGACTGTTTCCTCTATTGTTAAATAGCTTTCCAGATACTCTTCAGATCACAACAGAAGTCCATTGGAACTAAAATAAAATGGATAACCAGCTCTTTCTTGATGTATTTTATTAGATCGTTGAACCCTTGGATTTTTCCAAGTGTCTGCGTTTAACAGCAACACTCTGTATTTCTCACCTGCAAACAGGAAAGCCTACTTTATTTCACTATACCAGTCTTATCTCCCATTATGATGACTGATGCTACGAGACACATAGGTTGCAGAGTGACGACACTCTCCATCTCCATTATTCCTACCACCATGTGTGAATGATACGGCCATAACAATAATAGAGCAGATAACGCTGCAATTCCATTGCACATTTTACCAACACTTAGCCCTAAATGTACCTCACAGATATTTACTGTAAATGCAGACAGCAATAAACAAGTCACAAATAATGCTTTCAGTCCTTGCAATATTTGTTTATTTATTTGCTTTGTTTGTAATCATTGGTTCACTTTGTTTTGCTGCTGCTTAAAACAAAACAGAAATATAAATGCAAAATGTATTGAATAATTAATGTTTTTTCATTTTTTATTTGTAAAATTAATTATTTATGTTTATCATTAAATATTGCACTCATATCTAAAGTTAGTAAGTATAAATA
>JBBPBX010019398.1:0-30403 GCA_038048925.1 Garcialebias charrua | reverse complement strand
ATTATCTTTTACCAGCTTCTTCCATTTTGGGTCACGGGGGTCGCCGGTGCCCATGTCCAGCAATCACAGTGCGAGGGTCGGGGTACACTCTGGACGGGTTGCAAGTCCATCACAGGGCCACACAGAAACAAACGAGACAAACAATCATTCACTCTCTCTCTCACACACCTAGGGACAATTTAGAGTTACCAATCAGTCTAACATGCATTTTTTTGGTCTGTGGGAGGAAACCAGAGTAACCGGAGGAAAACCACACATGCACGGAGAAAACATGCAAACTTCACCCAGAAAAGCCCCCGGACAAGGATTTGAACCGGCAACTTTCTCGCTGAGAGGCAGCAGCTCTATCAGTTGCGCCACCGTGCATATATATATAAAAAAAAAATATATATATATATATCCATCCATCCATCCATTTTCGTCCGCTTATCGGGGTCGGGTCGCGGGGGTAGTAGCCTAAGTAGGGAGGCCCAGACTTCCCTCTCCCCAGCCACTTGGAGCAGCTCCTCTGGGGGAATCCCAAGGCGTTCCCAGGCCAGCCGAGAAACATAGTCCCTCCAGCGTGTCCTGGGTCTTCCTCTGGGTCTCCTCCCGGTGGGACATGCCCGGAACACCTCACCAGGGAGGCGTCCAGGAGGCATCCTAACCAGATGCCCGAGCCACCTCAACTGGCTCCTCTCGATGTGGAGAAGCAGCGGCTCTACTCCGAGTCCCTCCCGGATGACTGAGCTTCTCACCCTATCTCTAAGGGAGAGTCCAGCCACCCTGCGGAGAAAACTCATTTCAGCCGCTTGTATCCGAGATCTTGTTCTTTCGGTCATAACCCAAAGCTCATGACCATAGATGAGGGTGGGAACGTAGATCGATCGGTAAATTGAGAGCTTTGCCTTTTGACTCAGCTCTCTCTTCACCACGACAGACCGGTACAGCGCCCGCTTCACTGCGGACGCTGCACCTATCCGCCTATCGATCTCACGCTCCAGTTTTCCCTCATTCGTGAACAAGATCCCGAGATACTTAAACTCCTCCACTTGGGGCAGGACCTCCTCCCCGACCCAGAGAGGGCATGCTACCCTTTTCCGGCTCAAGACCATGGCCTCGGATTTGGAGGAACTGATCTTCTATGGTCAGACAAATCAAAATATGATATAATGTTTGGAAACCATTGACACCATGTCCTCCGTACTAAAGAGGTGTGGGACCATTCAATGCATTATCAGCACACTCAAAAGCCTGCCTCTCTGATGGTATGAGGGTGCATTCATATGATATGGGAGGTGCACCAAAGATTGGTTTAGTGTTTTCACCTGAAATTAAAAAACTTTATTTATTACAGCTTTATGTTGTCTCAGTTGTCTAAAAAAACATATATCATTAAATTTGTTTATTGTTATTATAAAAGTACTGTATAATGACATGGTTTATTATCCAAAAACTTCTTTAAAACGTCTTCAATTGATCCAAAATAAAGGCACTGTCAATTCAAAAAGTATAACTAGGTTTTAGAACAACATGCTCCCATCCAGACAGTGAAGACCTTGCATATTTCAGCAAGGCAATGCTAAAAAAATAAAAACCACAATATATATGCATAACACCAGCAGGAAGATCTAATCTAATCTGAGTCGTTTTATATTATAAACTCATCAAATATTGACCTTTATGCTATAAAACATGCTCAACCACACACTGAGTTTTATATCTATCATTTTTTAGACTAAATAAAGCTGTTAATTTTTTTAATTTTCAATTATGTAAAAATAATTTATCTTTATTGTCACCAAACTAATAAAGAAGAGGCTTTGTCAGCATTTCATGAAGGATGGGAAGAAAAACCATGTTTAAATCAAATGAACACATGTAAGATAATTACTCTAATAATAATAATAATAATAATAATAATAATAATAATAATAATAATAATAATAATAATAATAATAGCAATAATAGAGTTTAAAAAATAAAGTAATTGCAGTTATTGTAATCTGATCATTTATTTTGAATCATTGATCCTCATCTATTTAGTTTGGTTTGGCCACACGATGGGCTGGTTTAAGGATAATATTAAATGTAACAAAGTTATATCATACAGCAGGGTATGATGGGCATGTACTTGCAAAACAATCTCGTCGTTGGTCTGATGATGACCAGAGTGGAGTGGAAAAAGAAACCGGAGAAGACGTTAAAAGTAAACTATAGATAGCTCAGTCTGTGCATGAGTGCCTGAGTGGATGTATCGAGTTCCTTTACTGGACTGTTAGAAAGGAGGAGGACGCTCCCAGCAGGAAGAAGGAGCTCAGCTGGCTCAGCTCTGAAAACTAAAGTTGGCATGTCTCCGACTTCTGTCCTGTTTTAAAATTATTATTTTAACTCCAACGTTGTTGCTTGCTGAAGAAAAGGAAAACAGAATCTGCTTGCAGGAGAATAAACTTGAGTCTGGAATGGGGGATTAAACCTGACACTGTGTCTAAAAGTATCAAAACAGCAGCCTTTTTTTTTTAAGTTTATTCATTTCAAATTTAAAAGAACACAAAAAACTATTTGCAACACCACATAAATAAATAAAAAAAATCCAACAGTACATGAAATGAAAGGAAGAAGAAGATAAAATCTTATTATGTCTGCCCCTTCTTTAACAAAATTAATTCAAACAATCAATTTAAACAACAGTAATCCACAAAAAAACTTTACACAACAGAGAACTCATCATACTTTACCATACATAAAATTTTGATACAAACCAATTTTTTTTTCAGAAACCTAATTTTATTCATTTTTTTAAACAAAGACATTGATTTTGCAACTTTAATATAATTTTCTAAACCATACCTATTCCATAAATTAAAGTTGACCTACTCCTTAAACTAGTTCTATGCTGTGGCATAACAAAAATGTCTGTACCCTTAAGATTGTAAGTACTTTTTCTTTTTACAAAAAACATTTGGATATTTGATGGTAATGTGAATTCTGAGCTTTGTACAATATTAAAAGAATATTATAGTCAACCAAATCATAAATTTCAGTAATTTCAATTTGCAAAACAAAACATTTGATGGATGGTAATAATGTTTTCTAGTGACAATCCTTATAGCTCTTTTATGTAAAATAAAAATAGGCTTAGTTACAGTTTTACACGCTGTACCTCAAACCTCAACACAATAAATTCAATGCGGAATTATTATTGTATTGTACAGCAAATACATTGCTTTATCGTTTAATAGATCTCTAACTCTATACAGCACCGCAATAGATATTTTAGTTTTTACAAAATTTATGTGTTTATTTAAAAGTTTTAGCTACACTGCAAGTGCTACAGCTAACTGCTGGCTGCCATGGCTGCCTCAGCTGAGTCGGTGGGGGAGAGGGTGGACTCCAGAAACCATCTTATCACCATCAAACTGGTTGACCCACAATGTGAGTGTGCTGGCCTGAGTTTGTTGTGTCTTCTCGGACTGATGAAGTCTTTTGGATGAAAGACGAAATGTTTCAACACAAAGAAACCCTCCAGAGGACCTAATTTAATTTTCCCGGATTTTTATCCTGGATTATTGAGCATGCACTTTGATGTATACAGGTGCATCTAAAAAAGATGGAATGTCATATGAAAAAGTTTTATCTGTTTGTCAATCATTTAAGAAAATTAAACATATTTTATTTATATTTCTTACACATAGACTGAAATATGTCAAGCCTTTGTTGCTTGTAAATTTGATTGGGATGTGGAGTGGTGGCGCAGAGGTTAGAGAAGGCGGGCGTGTAAAGGCTGCCGGTTCAACTCCCTGTACTGACATCAAATGGGTGGGAAAGGTGAAACACCCACACCTGCCTCCACCCTCATTTGCCCCACTCTGGGCCCTTCAGCAAGGCCTCTGTAAGCCATAATCATCACAAACCTCAGAAAATATTCAGTGGTACTTCCTTCATTAAAAATGGCTCAAGCTTAGAAAACACAAAAGTAGTTATATTCCAGTTAATTTTTACACTAAAACGTTGTGTGGTTAAATCTGAGACATATCCTAACTGATCACACAAGATGTTTGTTCAAGACCTTTGCATGCAAGTTTGTGGGTGATATGCATTCCTTCAATAGAGGGAAATCTTCCCTGAGTTGTGCATGTTATCTGTGCATCTTGTTCTTTGTGTTGCAGAGACATGATTGCAATTTTAGTTGACTGTTTTCCTTGAGGTGAGGCAGCAACAGTGACTTAACAATCTCTCAGGAAGCCTCGGTGAATGATTGTTTCATTATTTAATGCTTGTGTATTGGCAGCACAACGCTCACTGGGAAGCAGATTGAGGAGATGAGTGACAGGTGAGGCTAAAAAAAAACTTTCCAGCTTCCCCATTAGCTCCTCCATTTGTTCGACAGCCGGCTGGATTTAGGGCTGATGGAGTTATAAATCTGCTCTTATGTGATATTTGTTAAAACACAGCATTATTTTCTTTTGTTTACCTTCTAAAAAGGTCTAGTTTGTTAATTATTTGGCAGACACAGCAATTTAAAAAAAAATCTGAAAAATGATTCAGTAGCTTCATTAAATAATCCCGTCATGTTTTACACCAGCCTTAATAACGTTATGAATCAGGTTCGTGGCAACTCATTTCCAGTTTTGCATGAAGGCACTTTAATAATGACAACAACAACAAAAAAACGAATTTATGGGATTCGGATCCTCTTTCTCTGGTCACTTGCAGATGAGTCTCAAACTTTTCCACAGGGGTCACCGCTGATGTTAATTACTGGATAATCTTCGGCGGCAGAGGCGCTCGTCACGGCTTTCAGGAAATAGATGAATGCGAGCATCCCAATTACAATTTATTGTCTTCACATTTGTGCCCTCCATATGAGGACACTGGGGTCAAGCAGAAGACGGTAAGAGACAATTGATCAATTGGTTGGATATAAGCATTTCCTCTTCTCTGTCCTTGAAGACTAAATATTATCTGTGAAGATTTGATTGAACAGACAGCCTCAACCAAACGGCAGCAAAAAAAAAAAAAAATCATATCGGTTTACCCAAATTAAAAATGAAAGCCTCCAATTGTCCTGCAGTGATTTATATATTACTGCTAGTAGAAATGTACTGAACTACTAATGATGAAGAGAGATGTTTCTTGCTTTTTTAACAATCCCTTTCTCATAGGATGTCAGACTTGATCAAGCTCCATTTGAGGAAAATCGGATTCACGGAGCACGTGGCATTTTATTCATATGTTAATTTTTATTTTATTTTATTTTATAATTTTTTGTAATTTTTTATTTGTATTTTGTATTTTGTATTTTATTTTATCATGGTTGTTGTCTCTTATCTAGGTTGGACTCTGAGTCTGTAATAAAGTTTATCTATCTATCTATCTATCTATCTATCTATCTATCTATCTATCTATCTATCTATCTATCTATCTATCTATCTATCTATCTATCTATCTATCTATCTATCTATCTATCTATCTATCTATCTATCTATCTATCTATCTATCTATCTATCTATCTATCTATCTATCTATCTATCTATCTATCTATCTATCTATCTATCTATCTATCTATCTATCTATCTATCTATCTATCTATCTATCTATCTATCTATCTATCTATCTATCTATCTATCTATCAGTCTAAATCGCTTTCTGAGTCTTTGGTCCATTTTCCCCATGATCAAAGCAAATTATTGGCCAAAAAGAGAGAGAAATGCAACACAGGGACTAAAATTAAATGTTTTAACACTAATGTAATGTACGTTGTCCAGCAAACATCCTTCCTTGGCCTCTCGTTTTATCTGACTGGAGAGTGTAGGCCTACTGCAGGAGTCAATGTTTTAATGCTCCACCAGGAGGACCTGCAAGAAAAATAAATTAACTTGGCAATAAATATTTGATAGAGCAAAGATTTGACAGTCTGTGCTTAATAGGGCTCTGTATGGGCCGTATCAGTTATTAACAACACTTTAAAGATGTTTTAACCTCAGCAGAATCATTTTACCACCATGACAGCCTAAATGAAGTCAGTTATTTGCTTCTTTTGAATAATTCAGACAGGAGTCTGTGGTGTAGAAGGATTTTTCATTCTGCTTCTGGCAATTTGAGATTCAAAAAGACTTTTAAAATCTCAAAACCCACTTCTTTGAGAGCCGTCACTTCTTAACCTTTGCTGAAAAGGGATGGAAATGGAACAATGGAAGAAACGATTCAGGCTTTCATGGACCAAAAGATAAGTTATTGTTAGTGTTGCAGGTCAGTGAGAGCCTGACCCTAATGAAAAAAGTCATTGACTTTCATTTAGTGAGGAAGATGGGTGGGAGGTCTGTTGAACCCACTCACATCGGAGCAAAGATTTTTACCATGAAGTCTGATGATTTATAAGTGATCACCTCAGAGTCTGGTTTAGCATCAGGGAGGAAACACTGAGGAGTTAGTGTTCCATGTAGCTTTTATCTACAGATTAGCTGCTTTGATTTTTAACTCAAATTTTAGTTTTTAGATACAGTTTCACTAAATTTTAAATACAGTTTTGCCAATTTTAGCTGTTAGGCACAGTTGTGCTAATTTTAGCATTTGGCTAAAGCGTTGCCAATTTTAGCATGTAGCTTCTGTTTCACTAACCTTAGAATTTATCTTCTGTTTTGCTCCTTTCCACTTTTAGCTGTGCTAGATTTAGCCATTTGACATGATCTGTTGTTAGCGTTGAACCCACGTGCAGGCAGAGACTCCAAGGTAAAAAAAAAAGTCTATTTATTTAAACAGAAATGACAACAAAAGCTGACGTGGTAGCAAAACTTAAATGAAGGACGGAACGACAAGAGGGCAGAACATGACAGGCTGGGAAGCACAATGCACGGGCAAAGAGGAAACACAGAGATGCTGATTTAAAAGGGAGACTAGAGGAATGACGAACATCCAGGGTGATTAGAGACAGGTGGAGAAGGAGCTGATAATAAGAAAGAGAACACAGTGCATGAAACACGAGAATTAAAGAAATGACAGAACAAAAACTCAGATTCCCACACCATTACTTGTTTTGCAGCTTTTAGCTACTGTTTTACATATTTTAGCATGTTAATGATGTCTCCTCCATTGTCATTCTAAAGTTTCACCTACTTATTTTATAAGCTCCTATCTGAACAATATAATTTAAAAAATTGAATGCAGTTATATTTTGTATTTTGTGTGACCATCAACATTTCAAATATTTCTTAGAAGGCGTTGGGGAAAGGTTTCATTAAGCAGACTGAAAGAGGACATTCACATCAGATAAAGAGTTAAAACAGTAATGAAAATCATTCATATCTTTGAGATTTATTTATTGAGCTGCTAGTGGCAGGTGATCAGGTAAAGAAAAAAAACAACTCTGAGCTCGGGGTCCTTCTTGGGGTCTTGGGCTCTGGTACCCCCCTTTGTCTGCCTTGGGTCTTGGGGGGCAGATCTCTGATGCCTCACAGTCACTATTGAATGTTCTATTAGAGAAGCCTTCAAAAAAGGCGTTCAATACAGGATCAACTGGACTTTATTTGTTGCAGAAAACGTTTCGACTTCTGTCCAGAAGTCTTTTTCAATTCTGAATGGAAGCTGTGAGAACGAGAAGTTTTATACATGCTTACAAGTCACGCACCAACATATGAAATTGGAAACTGAGATAACACCACAAATTAACTAAAATGCCCATTCTATTTAAATTGACAAAACGACACATCCCAGCTTAAACAAAAGGGGGTTTGTAACACATACATGTAAATTGAAAGATCACACCTAACAGTAGGAGGTTCCCTTGAAGTCTCTGTTAGAAGACACAAAACTGTATGTAAATTGACAAACAACACCTCCCAAACAACAAAAGAGGCTGCTCAGAGAACTTTGTTAGTCTAATTTACAGACAAAGCATCCCTGCTCCCATCTGGTGTAAAACGTTTCGGAATCAAATCCAAAACTGAGTTATAAGTCTTAGACAGTTGAAATCTCAGACCTCCTCCTCTGTTAAGAGAAGGTTTTTCTCTCTTAACATACACAGCTTCCTTTACACCCCTTTCAAACCATCTGTGTTCTCGGTCCAAAATTTGAACATTCTGGTCCTCAAAGGAGTGTCCCTTGTCCGTGAGGTGGAGGTGAACAAATAAAGTCCAGTTGATCCTGTATTGAACGCCTTTTTTGATTTCATCATGTCCTGGACGACTGAGAATCTTCACCAGCTTAGAGAAGCCTTATTCATTTATGCATACTTACAACCACACACTAATAGATGCAGGGATACGCATATCCCTATCGTAGGTATAGGTATCGTATGTAGATATGTAGATGGGTATATGACTGAATATTAATGTATGTATATGAGGGACAATAAAGACTCTCTGACTCTGATATATGTATGTTTGTATGTATGTATGTATGTATGTATGTATGTATGTATGTATGTATGTATGTATGTATATATGTATATATATATATATATATATATATATATATATATATATATATATATATATATATATATATATATATATATATTAGGGGTGTAACGGTACGCTAAAATCACATTTCGGTTCGGTTCAACTACAAGGAGGGCTCGGTTCGGTTTATTTTCGGTTTATTTTCGGTACAAAAAAAAAGGACAAAATAAAGACTTACAAAATGTTTATTTTGAAAATATGCCAAAAATACGTTTGTACTGTACAGTATTGTAGTAATAAATAAAAGTGACCCATTTGGATGATATTTTAAATAAACAGCACTCTACAATAAAACTATTTTAACAATAATAAAAATCTTAATAAATACAATAACAGTCAGAACAATAAGCAGCAACAGACTGTTTACAATCTAACTAATCAAGTTTTTGTCCAGTAGCATCAGTGTGGCTGTATTTGTCCTCATTACTGTACTCACAACTTCTTCTTGGTGGGACAGGTGCTGGAAAAGTTCAGAGTTCAGTTCAGTCATCACACACTTCTTAGCTGCAGGTGATCTCTGGTGGATGTCTGTCCCAGACTGGAAATAAAACACAATTAAAAAAAAAAAAGTTAATAAGATTATGATTTTGAATAAAAAAGATTATTTAGATAATTTTGATTTGATGTTTATTCATTCATTTTAAAAGAACAATACAAAACAGTTTCATCAGATACAAGAATACAAGTAGGATAAAATGAAAGGAGCAGAAAGAAGATGAAATCTTATTATATCTGCCCCTTATTTCACAGTTTGTTCAAACAATGATAACCTTCAAACTACATCACAAAATGAATAACTCTACTTAATTTTTCTAACTGTAATACACAAACACACTAAGCTACATCATATATAGTTTTTGAGCAAGTCCTTTTTGACCTTTTTCTTAAATGTATACATTGATTTTGCATTTTTAACATCACTCTCCAGAACATTCCACAGATAATAATAATAAAAGAACAATACATTACCTATTCTTGAACGGTTGAATCTCTCACTCATCATTAGGGCAGGGCTTTGCTCCAGGGCTTGTTGACATCAGTTTTTGTTTTTTCATAAAGTTCTGAACTTTTTGAGTGATGGATGTTCATAGCGAGGATCAATAACTTTAAAGCCTGCGCATAATAACGACATTCAGACTTACATTCAGATATTTAAAAACTCACAGTTTGTGTTATTGCTCTGGACTGATATGATTTACCTGATAAAAGTAGTTTAAATGCAGCTGTTGTTAGCGCTGTTGCAAGCTGCTCATTCACATTCCGATGACGTAGTTTCAAGCGCGTTCACGTGAGACGTGCTGTCTGCTGCAGAGCCAGTCTCTTCATGAAACAACAGTCCACACACACAGCTTTAAATGTGTTTGAATTTTCAGTACAAAAAAAAAAAAGGACAAAATAAAGACTTACAAACTGTTTATTTTGAAAATATGCCAAAAATATGTTTGTACTGTACAGTATTGTACCAGTAGTAATAAATAAAAGTGACCCATTTGGATGATATTTTAAATAAACAGCACTCTACAATAAAACTATTTTAACAATAATAAAAATCTTAATAAATACAATAACAGTCAGAACAATAAGCAGCAACAGACTGTTTACAATCTAACTAATCAAGTTTTTGTCCAGTAGCATCAGTGTGGCTGTATTTGTCCTCATTACTGTACTCACAACTTCTTCTTGGTGGGACAGGTGCTGGAAAAGTTCAGAGTTCAGTTCAGTCATCACACACTTCTTAGCTGCAGGTGATCTCTGGTGGATGTCTGTCCCAGACTGGAAATAAAACACAATTTAAAAAAAAAAGTTAATAAGATTATGATTTTGAATAAAAAAGATTATTTAGATAATTTTGATTTGATTTGATGTTTATTCATTCATTTTAAAAGAACAATACAAAACAGTTTCATCAGATACAAGAATACAAGTAGGATAAAATGAAATGAGCAGAAAGAAGATGAAATCTTATTATATCTGCCCCTTATTTCACAGTTTGTTCAAACAATGATAACCTTCAAACTACATCACAAAATGAATAACTCTACTTAATTTTTCTAACTGTAATACACAAACTACATCACAAAATGAATAACTACTTAATTTTTCTAACTGTAATACACAAACTACATCACAAAATGAATAACTACTTAATTTTTCTAACTGTAATACACAAACACACTAAGCTACATCATATATAGTTTTTGAGCAAGTCCTTTTTGACCTTTTTCTTAAATGTATACATTGATTTTGCATTTTTAACATCACTCTCCAGAACATTCCACAGATAATAATAATAAAAGAACAATACATTACCTATTCTTGAACGGTTGAATCTCTCACTCATCATTAGGGCAGGGCTTTGCTCCAGGGCTTGTTGACATCAGTTTTTGTTTTTTCATAAAGTTCTGAACTTTTTGAGTGATTGATGTTCATAGCGAGGATCAATAACTTTAAAGCCTGCGCATAATAACAAGTTCAGACTTACATTCAGATATTTAAAAACTCACAGTTTGTGTTATTGCTCTGGACTGATATGATTTACCTGATAAAAGTAGTTTAAATGCAGCTGTTGTTAGCGCTGTTGCAAGCTGCTCATTCACATTCCGATGACGTAGTTTCAAGCGCTTTCACGTGAGACGTGCTGTCTGCTGCAGAGCCAGTCTCTTCATGAAACAACAGTCCACACACACAGCTTTGAATGTGCGCGCCGCTCGTCTTTTAACAAGAAACGTTCCCCAAACAGGAGACCGTAGTGAGAAGCTAACGGCTAAAGGCTGCGCGAGCTGCGCGTGCTTCGCAATAATAGCTCAATGCTGAAACGCGCCCAGGAAATTTTGTTCCGCGGCGCATATGTTAACGTTCAATGAGTGAAAAAATAACCGAAACGGTATGCAGGTGGACCGAACCGCACGTGCTGTACTGAAACGGTTCGGTACACCCACTAGTACCGTTACATGCCTACTGAAAATTATAGCAAAAGTGTTTCGGAGCTGAACTTTTCCTTAATAAATGAATATAATGGTCAAATCAGGTGAATTTAAATCGTTTTGCTACGGCGGCTCAACAAAACGAGCACACGCAGCAACAGACCTGCAGTGCAGCGAACAGACCTGCAGTGCAGCGAACAGACCTGCAGTGCAGCGAACAGACCTGCAGTGCAGCGAACAGACCTGCATCTCTTTAAAATTTAAAAAGATAAACACCTAAAAAAATATATTTGTTAGCTGACATTATAGTAAAAGTGTGTCTGAGCTTAACTTTTTCTTAATAAATGCACGATCAGCTGGATTTAAAAATTAGTTTCACTGCGTGCACCCGCATGGGTGGGAACGCTTAATTTCTTTAAAATTTAACAAGATATACACCTTATAAAAAATATATGTTTGCTGATATTATAGAAAAAGTGTTTCTGAGCTTAACATTTCCTTTAAAAATTAACGTAATGTTCAAATAAGCTGGATTTAAATTGTTTCGCTTTGATGGTTTTCCAAACGTGCGCGCACTGCAAAAATAAATAATAAATAAATCGAATTTTAGCTCAAACATCTCCTACAGCAAATAGGTTGTAAACGTCCATCCAGTGATTACTTTCTGTAAGTTTCATCAAAATCTGTCCTGTGGTTCTTGAGCTATTTTGCTAATAGTAAAACACTGAGCTAACAGCTACCACAGCTACGGTCGTAAAACATAGAATTTTAGCTCACACATCTCCTACAGCTATTAGGTTGTAAATGTCCATCCAGTGATTACTTTCTGTAAGTTTCATCAAAAGCTGTCCTGTGGTTCTTGACCTATTTTGCATTGCTAACAGTAAAACACTGAGCTAACAGTAGTTCATACCTCCAGAGAGCCGGAGGCCGTGCTGCGACAGAGTGAGTCCAACCAGAGGAGGCTGCCGTCGGACACATGAGATGGGAACGGTCGGTGGACTCTCTGGAAGTGTCAGAGCTCCAGAGAGCAGGAGGCCGGGCTGCGACAGAGTGAGTCCGACCAGAGAAGGCTGCCGTTGGACACATGAGCTGGGAGCAGTCGGTGGACCCTAGCGGCCGAAAGTGGTACTGCGCCCCTAGTGGCCGAAAGTGGTACTGCTCCATTTTTTCGTCAGAATGAATGGAAATGGTCATATCTCAGCCAAAAATTGGTCTAAAAATATGGGAAAATCCATAAATATGTTGCTTCGCCCTATAAGTCACAGGGCATGCAAATTGGGCAAAAAGGTGCTACTTATAGGCCAGAAAATACGGTAGTTAGATTGTAAATGGTCTGTTACTGCTCATTGTTTTGGTTCTGACTGTTATTGTATTAAGATTTTTATTATTGTTAGAATAGTTTATTTATTGTAAAGAGTGACTTTTATTTAAAATATCACCCAAATGGTTCACTTTTATTTATTTTTATACAAACTTATTGTTTTCTTGGCATATTTTCAAAATAAACATTTTGTAAGTCTTTATTTTGTCTTTTTTTTTGTACCGAAAATTAACCGAACCGAAATGTGATTTTAATGTATTGCCGTTACACCGCTAGAAGATGGTGATGTGAGGGTAAAATTGTGTGTGTGTGTGTGTGTGTTGAAGTAACATTGTCTTTATTGTACATGTGTTTCAGTGGTTCCTGCCTCTGTTTAGAGCTGATTAAGAAGAAGCTCCGCAAGATTGAAGGCCTGATGTGGACCAGCAGGACCCAGAGCCTCTTATCATAAAGTGGAAGAAAAGACCCTTAGACCACTCTGGTGGGTGACCAACTTAATATGGAGGAGACCGATATCAGATTGTAGGTCACTACAGTTTCTTTAAAGAGTGAGGAGGATATAAAAAATAATAACTTACCAGGAACCCAGATTTAAATATTCACAAAGGCAGTTCAAGCTCTTCAAAGACTGACGTTAAAGAGGACGATGAAGAGGATGGTGAAATGACCAATCCTGACTCTCTGCTAAAGAACTCATCAGACTGAATCAGAACGTGAAGACAGTATGAAAGACTGGAAGGAGAGCAGGGCTCCTGAATCAGAGGTAAAAACTTTCAACAAATCTTTGAGCTGCTCTGAGTGTGGTAAGCAGTATGTCAGTAACCGGACTCTTCAAAGACACATGACAAGTCATTCAGGAGTGAAGTCTTCAACCTGTCTGCTTAATAAGAAATGTGTTGGAGAGAACATAAATGTAGAGTCATGCAGGAAAGTCCAGGCAAGACCAAAATCAATAAGCTGTGATGACTGTGGTAAAAGATTTCCTTTCAAATCAAATTTAAACATACACATGAGAGTCCACACAGGAGACAAACCATTTCCTTGTGAACTTTGTGGCCAAAGATTTAGTCAGAAGACAAGTTTAAACTCACACATGAGAGTCCACACAGGAGACAAGCCATTTCCTTGTGATCTTTGTGGACAAAGATTTAGTCGGAAGACACATTTAAACAGACACATGAGCATTCACACAGGAGACAAGCCGTTTCCATGTGATCTTTGTGGACAAAGATTTAGTCTGAAGGCAAGTTTAAACTCACACATGAGAGTCCACACAGGAGACAAGCCATTTCCTTGTGATCTTTGTGGACACAGATTTAGTCGTAAGACAAGTTTAAACATACACATGAGAATCCACACAGGAGACAAGCCGTTTCCATGTGATCTTTGTGGACAAAGATTTAGTCGTAAGGCAATTTTAAACTCACACATGAGAGTTCACACAGGAGACAAACCGTTTCCTTGTGATCTTTGTGGACAAAGATTTAGTCGTAAGGCAATTTTAAACTCACACATGAGAGTCCACACAGGATACAAGCCGTTTCCATGTGATCTTTGTGGACAAAGATTTAGTCAGAAGACAAATTTAAACTCACACATGAGAGTCCACACAGGATACAAGCCGTTTCCATGTGAACTTTGTGGACAAAGATTTAGTCAGAAGACAAATTTAAACTCACACATGAGAGTCCACACAGGAGACAAGCCATTTCCTTGTGAACTTTGTGGACAAAGATTTAGTCAAAAGGCAAATTTAAACAAACACAGGAGAGTCCACACAGGAGACAAGCCGTTTCCATGTGATCTTTGTGGACATAGATTTAGTCATAAGACAAGTTTAAACTCGCACATGAGAGTCCACACGGGAGACAAGCCGTTTCCTTGTGATCTTTGTGGACAAAGATTTAGTCAGAAGACACATTTAAACTCACACATGAGAGTCCACACAGGAGAGAAGACGTTTCCTTGTGAACTGTGTGGACAAAGATTTAGTCATAAGGCAGGTGTAAACAGACACATGAGAGTTCACACAGGAGACAAGCCATTTCCCTGTGAACTTTGTGGACAAAGATTTAGTCATAAGGCAATTTTAAACACACACATGAGAGTCCACACAGGAGAGAAGCCGTTTCCTTGTGAACTTTGTGGACAAAGATTTAGTCAAAAGGCAGGTGTAAACAGACACATGAGAGTCCACACAGGAGACAAGCCATTTCCCTGTGAACTTTGTGGACAAAGATTTAGTCATAAGGCAGGTGTAAACAGACACATGAGAGTCCACACAGGAGACAAGCCATTTCCTTGTGAACTTTGTGGACAAAGATTTAGTCATAAGGCAATTTTAAACAGACACATGAGAGTCCACACAGGAGTGGAACCATTCTATCAGAAAATATTAAAATAATTATTATAGGCCATGAGATGCAACTGGTGTTTTAACACCCAAATAAAATTAATTTTGATTTTGTAAAATATATTCTGTAACAATTTTTGATCAAGTTCCTAATCTATGATTTGCTCCTAATTTCTCAAGAATACTTTAAAAACAACTACCGTATTCGTCGGTCTATAACACGCAGTTTTTTTGCTCTTTTGAATGTCCTGCGTATTATACACCGAAGCGTATTATTTATGGATTTTTTCCCATATCTTTAGACCCATTTTTGACTCTGATTCGCCGTTTTTCATTTTGGGCAAAAAATGGTGCAGTACCAATTTTGTCAGCTAGGAAGATACTTCCAGACCGTTTCTAGCTCATGTGTCCGAAAAAAGCCTTCTCTGGTCGGACTGACTCTGTCGCTGCCCGCCCCCTGCTCTGGATGTAGCTGCATTTAGCTGTGCGGTTCGCTGTTTTTGTTAGCAAGATAATCATAAACCACACCGCAGATTTTTAAATCCAATTGGTTAAGCTCAGGAACCCTTGTGCTATTATGTCAGCAAAGAAATATATATATTTAAGCGTTTATTTAGCTAAATTAAAAGAAATAAAGCGTCCCAACCGCCTGCATGCAAATCGGCAAACTACTTTTTAAAAATCCAGCTGATTTGAACATTTCGTGAATTGGTTAAGCTCAGGAACCCTTGTGCTATAAAGTCAGCTAAGAAATATATTTTTTCTCGCAAAGAAACAATTGTTTTTACTGTGTTTTCTTGTGAAGTCTATCGGTGCTCGCTCGCTTCTGCGGCCGCCATTTTAAGCAGGACAAATGATGTGCTGACGCGTAGCGGTGATGCATAATAGATGCGTGGTAAACACCGAAGCGTATTATTTACGGATTTTTTCTAATTATTGGCAATAATTGGTCAAAGCGTATTTTACATGGGAGCGTGTTAAAGACAGACGAACACGGTAATTAAACCTTGGATTATAATTTGGACTATAGATGTTGGTTCTAAAATACTGGTGCAGTGGTTGTGCAATATGTGGAGAGAACCAACCAACCAATCAAATTGTTTTTTTCAAACAGTCAGATCTCATGAAATGTTATTCATGTAATTCCTGAGAGAATTGTTATTTAATCAGTTAGTTACTTGGTTAATTAACAGGTTTCTCATGCAGATGAACTAATTGTGTTTTAATTAAGGATGGGGCTGATCAGTATTGGCTTCGGCCTCCTATACCAGCATAATTTACCCATCGGATTTTTCTGATACAATCTGCAGAGATTTCCGATCCATGATGAATGTCTATGTCTGCTGAAACATCTCCACATGTGATTCCCTGCCGGCTGCTCTGCAAGGCAGGGAATCAAACTATGGAATGGATTTTCTGAAGGAAATTCATTTCATAGTTTGAAGCTAGCTAAAATGTGAGTAAATACATGAGGACTGAGAGCAGCACTGTGGCTAACGGCTAACCAACTTTTCATCTTAACATGTCCGCTGTGTGGAAGTATTTTACACTAAACACCACAAGACAGCAACGTGCAATGTCTGCAGAGCCGCTGTACCAAGAGAAGAAAGCTCCGTTGCGACCTACAATACATCAAACTTAATAAACATCTGAAAAAGCACCACATTAAAGAGCACAAGGATTGTTTAACCAGGCACTGTTGTAAAGTTAGTTTTACTTTGGACGTTCGAGCTCCCTGGCTTCAGCGGTGTGTTCCTCTCGTTTAGTCTGAAGCAGGCTGTCTAATATCTGTCAGCTGCGCTCAGTCTGCCCGTCTCGGAGGAGGAGCAGACTGAGTGCAGCTGACTGAAATCAGACTGCCTGCTTCGCTGCTTGATTGAATATTTGCAGCCAATATATAGTTTACATTTACCCTCCAGGACATATTAGTACAACAGTAGACAATCATAAAAAAGTATATGAACTGGAAAAATAAAATAATTTAAATTAAATAAATAAACAAATAAACGAAACAAAACAGCTACATTATAAAGCGATGTAAAATACTAAAATCAGGAACATGTCTGTGTTGGTTTTTGCCATAAACTTAGCAGATGTTTGAAGCCATTAATCACTTTAATATCCACTTCTTTAATATCCACTTCAGCATATTGTTTTTATGCTATTAGTGCTTAGTGTATATTTAGTTGATGTTTTTCTTAGTTCATATCTTAGACCTTATTACTGTTTTTCTTTTACATTTTGTTGTGGGATGTAACTGGGACCCTGTGTACATAATCTCATTCCACCCCATGTACCACATGTGGTGTGTATGACAGTAAAACTCTATGACTGACTGACTCTGACTTTAAAGCTAGGAATAAAAACATGCTTTGTGTTAGCAGGATTTAATTCTAACTTTGAAACTTATCCAACATTAAAACTTACCTCAAGTTGCATTTTTGGACATGCATGCTTATGTTTGTACAAATTGTACTTGCCTATAGCGAGGAGATTATTACAACCTCATATAAAATCAATAATGATGATTTTATTGGAATAGTATCGGTCGACATCCAGATTTAGGTATCGTGATCTGATAAAAAAATAAAATAAAAAAAGGGGGGGGGGATCGGTGCATCCCTAGTTTTTTTTTATTTGTAATTTTTTTATTCTTAGTCTGTACAGTATTCAATCTAGGAGTTTTTCTTCAGGTTCTCTAGAAACATCTGCTCCTCTTCGAGAAATTCCCGGTCCTTTTCTGCAGTGTACTTCCACAGGGCCAGACTTGCCTCCAGAGTCAGTGATTTATAGTTTGCCATAGCACCAGAGGGGAGGATGTTCTGTGATGTCAGCTCAAGTCTAAGTAACACTGAAGCTGAATCTGGTAAAATAGCTGGAATAATTTTAGGTACAGGTGAGATAGGTTTGTCTTATTTCTTTTTTTCTTTTTTTTGGCGTTTTTTCGGCTCTAGTGGCCCATTTTTGTTAATAATAATAATAATAATAATAATAATAATAATGAATTCAATTTATAGACTGAGATGGTTTGGACATGTCCAGAGGAGGGACAGTGGGTATATTGGTAGAAGGATGTTAGAAATGCAGCTGCCAGGAAAAAGACAAAGAGGAAGGCCAAAGAGGAGATATATGGATGCAGTTAGAGAGGACATGAAGGTAGTTGGAGTGAGGACAGAGGATGCAGAGGACAGAGTGAGGTGGAGGAGGATGACTCGCTGTGGCGACCCCTGAAAAGGGAAAAGCCGAAAGAAGAAGAAGAAGAAGAAGAATTCAATTTATAACGCACTTTTCATTAATGAAAATCTCAAAGTGCTACAAAGTGCAACAGAATTAAATGTCAATAAAACAAGTAATAAAACAAGTAAAATCAATAACAGTATCAACTAAGATCAAAAGTAGAATCATGAGGAGGTAGAGTATGCTCGGTTGAAAAGAAAGGTCTTCAAGCCGCTCTTAAAGTCAACCACAGACTGTGGGGCTCTCAGACAGTCAGGAAGAGAGTTCCACAGGCGGGGGGCAGCCACACTGAAAGCCCGGTCTCCCATGGTCCTTAATTTGGTTCTCGGAATGTGAAGGAGATTACTGTTCTGTGACCGCAGAGACCGTTGTTGTAGAGGAAACAGGGCAAGAAAGGGGGAGACATTGTGGAAAGGTCGTCGGGACCGGGATGTGAAGCCGCGACACCACAGCGAGGACTAGCCTCAAACATGGGCCGCGCTCTTAACCCCTGCGCCGTAGCCGCAGCCCAGGTTTGTCTTATTTCTGTGTCGTTCTGCAGATGATTTAACCTCATACGTTTCTTTAGTGTTCCAGCTGCTTCAGGTGCTCCGTTTGAGAGTGAATGTTTCTCAGCCGGGCTTTGTGCTCGGCCTCCACACGTTTTGCCTCCTGCAGCGCCTGCTCTCCTGCTTCGTACCTCTCTATGGCGACCTTGCTGAAGGCCTCGACTTCCTGGGCCCGTGTTTTCAGACTCAGAGCGGTGCTGCTGATTCTCTCCTTCTCTCTGTCCAGCTCTTCTCTCAGTCTGTACAGAGTTTCTTTCTCCTGCATCACACTCTCCTTTTGTTTCAGCTCTGCTGTACGAAGCTTCAGGTCAGCTTGTTCCTGTGCCAGACTGATGATGGAGCCCTCTCTCCTGTCGATGAGGCTGCTGACCTCCCGTTCAGCTCTCTCTTGCCTCTGCTTCTCCTGCGTGTGGAAGTGGGCCCACTCAGCTGCCAGCCTCCTCCTCTCCTCTGCACAACGCTGCATCACAGACTTCTGTTCTTCCAGCAGTGCGCTCTTGGCTCGCTCCAGCTCCTCTTTTTCCATGCTGATCTGTGTGGTGAGGACGTGCCGCTCTTCCTCCAAGCTCCTCTGGGTAGACTCTGCTTTGGCCTGCACTGACGTCACCTTCCAGCGTTCCTTCTCAAGCTGCCGTTGCTGCTCACTGAGCTGAGTGTCCATCTTGGAGATCATTTCCTCTGCCATGGCTTTCTGCTGCTGGGTCAGTCGGTCCTGCAACGTTCGAAGCTGCTCATCTCTGTGCCGCGCACTTGTAACAGCATCTATCTCTCCGTCCTTTAGCCTCTTCAGTCTCTGAAGCTGATCCTCGTGGTCTGTTTTCATCTCCAGGTTGGACTTCCTCTGGAGGTCTCGGAGCCTCCACCTCGTGGTCTGTTTTCATCTCCAGGATGGACTTCCTCTGGAGGTCTCGGAGCCTCCACCTCGCGGTCTCGGTCCTGCTGAGCTTGGGCCAGCTTTCGATGGTGCTGAGCCTGCAGCTCGGAGCGCTCCTGCTCAGCCGATCGTGTTAACGCGGCTAGTCGTTCCGTCAGCTCCTCACACTCGAGCCGTGCTCGTGTCTCTCGCTGGGCTGCCGACTCCTCCAGCAGCTTCACACGAGTCTTCTGTGTGCTCTCTAGGAGCTCCACTTCCTGCCCATGCCGTTGTTGGATATTCTCTAACATTTGGCTTTGGTCTCGCTCTAGCTGCAGCATCTTTACCTGTCCCTCCAACTGGATAATCCGTGTCTGTAAAAGCTGCTGACCTCCATGTTGTTGCTCTTTAAGGTTCTGCAGGACCCCTGCATCAACAACCCCCACTTGGCCCAGCAACTGAGTCAGCATCATCTGCTGCTGCAGACTGTCTGCTGGCAGGGACACCTGTTTCGGGGCTGCAGCTGATGAGCTTGGAGTTTGCTGTTGTTGTGGGACTTCACTGGTCCGCTCCTCTCTGACTGGAGTGGAATGAGCTGCAGGACGTGGCTCTTTGATGAATGGAAGTGTGTCTTCTTTGTCTCTTGGAGAGTTAGATGTGACTTGGTTACTAATAACTGAATCAACTCCCAACGAGTCCTCCAGTGTAGACATTTTTGTCTCCGTGTTTGACACCGACAGAGCCTTCTTCCTGCTTAGTGCCTCTGCTAACCAATCATCCTCCTCTTCATCACCCTCCTCTGGTTTTTAGGAGCCTCTGATTTGCTCTGTTCGGACTCAGGTTGGACGTCCGCTGCCGTTTTCCCAAGAGAAGTGGACTGACTCCCAGTTAAAGAAGGTTTTCTCTCTAGCGCAGAAGAGGAGAGGACCTTCGGAGCTTCAGCTGATGCTTTCACCTCTTTGGGGCCTCCCAAATATTCAGATTTGTCATTTGTTTTGAGGCCGAGCCAGTCGGCCGAGTTGCGGTGCCGACTGGGAGTGGGGGTGGTGGGTTTTGGTTTCTTCTCTAAAGTGGAGAGGCTGACATCCTCTGTGGAGAATCTGACAGACTGGCGGCGGGACTGGTGACCCTCAGAAGCGGACCCCATTGTGGGCTGATATACGACCAGAAGGTTAAGCCATCGTCTAATAGCGTCTCTTTCACACTTGAGTTCTTCTCTTGGGACCTCTCAGCCGTGGAGGGTCTCTCCAGAAGACGTGCTGAAGTGAAACTCTCCAGAATGTCACTGATTCTGGTTTGAGGTCTCTGAAGGGTCTCGCCTTTTTCCTTTGAAGACAAAAAAGGAGTCTTATTTTTCTTGGGATTGTTTTGATCTCGGTCAAATCCAAGTTCATCTATTGGGTCGTCCGTGCCATTGTCAAACGTGAACATGTCTTTTCTGGATGGCTTTGGCGTTTCATTCTACCCATCCCTAGTTTTAATGAAACTAACCATATACAGGTAGTCCTCGACTTACGCCAGAGTTCCGTTCTTACGTGGCGTCATAAAGCGAATTTCGACGCAAGTCGGAACATACTAAAAATAATAATAATTTGAAATAAATAAAAAATAATAATTTACAGTACTGTACAGTTACAAAGCACTTAGCCTATCCTAACACAGTTTTTTAAAGACGAAGGAGCAAGTTGAATCGTCTCCCTCCTACCTAGCAGGCTCCATTCACATAAATGGAGCTAGCTGGCTAACTGCTTGCTGTACGGTGGCCTACCTCAGTCCGTCCGTCCATCCAATATTTGTTTACGATGTAAAATCGCCGTCAGCTTGGTCCATCTGCCATATTCTGTGGTGAAACCGCCGTCAACCTCTGTCCAGAGCATTTAATCTCTGCCTTCACATGTCCACTGATTTGCTGATTCTGCCGTGAAGCTCTGTCCAGAGCGGATCTTTGTGTTTTTCCACTGTTTCTGCTGTCAAGCTACTGCTGTCAAAACCGGAAGGAACTCGGAACTCGGCTTTCAAAATTAAAATTTACAGCAAAAAATAAATAAATAATTAAAATATATTTTTTTTAAATGGAAGATGCGTGACGTAACCGCGAAACATCGTAAGTCGATGACTACCTGTAGTTTTTTTAAATAAATTATGTAGCGTCCATCCAACCAAGGCCTTATCAGAGACAAAAGTGTCCCTCAAAGACACAGAACGTCCTCAGAGACACTGTGTCTCCTACCCACTTCTTTTGTGTGTGTTAATCTCCCAATTCAGGATGAGTCTACATCCTGACCACCCCTGGTTCCATTCTGACTATGATAATTAAATCTCTCTGATAATCAACTCTCTTTTCTGAAAGAGACACCTATGCCCCTTTTCCACTGTTACGGTGCGGTTCAGTTTAGCTCGGGTCAGCTCGTGTGTGGTTGTGTTTCCATTTACACTTCTGGACCCGTTCTGTAGGCGGGGTCCAGAATCCAACTCTTCTTACCACCTGGTAGCGGTAGTGCTCCCTTAAGCTATTTACTAACCACCACTAGAAGAAGAACACTAAAGGCTTTTCCACAGAATGTTGTGGAAGAGATGTCATGCTCTAATGGAGTACCTCATGAGCTGTAACTTTTAAACCTGATTAATAATCCTACCTTATTGCCTTCAGTGCCTGCTTTAAACCCATGTATTTTCCATTTTAGTATAGATTTTTACTAGCCTGGTTAAAACCAGACCCTTGTCCTTCACTTCGCTTCGTACTAGGGTCTGGACTTTCTCTATAGAGAACTGATTCTTGCTGGAGGCGTGGCCTCTGCTGAGGTTACCCAATCGTTAACGTTTGGCCGTGACGTATGTTGCGTGGAGCTGCAACATACGTCACGTTAGCCTGTCCAGTCCAGATAGCCTGGCGAGGGCCAGGCTAACTGTTCAGATAAACAGCTCAGAAACCACTCGGTGGATATTTTTTCTGCTATCAGTGTGTAATTATATGGCTTTAATTTACTGACTGGTGGCCTAGATGAAACATTTGAGATAAAATTCGATTTTTTTAATCATTTATTTCCGTAGCGCCCCGAGGCTGTCTATAAAAAGTCAAACCGAAACAATTTAAATCTAACAGATTTGACCATTTCGTGAATTGATTTAGGAACAGTTAAGGTCAGGAACACTTGTGCTATAACGTCAGCTAAGAAATATATTTTTTCTCAGCAAAGAAATAATAGTTTTTTACCGTGTTTTCTTGTACATTCCTTCGTGCCGGCAGCCATTTTGATCAGGGCAAACTGCGCATGAAATCGACGTCGTTCAAAACTCCGCCTTCTGTTCTCTGATTGGTCCGGAAACTCCGCCTTCTGTTCTCTGATTGGTCCGGTCAAAAATCTACCGGCGAAATCCTTCTCTATGGGAGAAGTCCCAGACGGAGCAGTGAAGGGAAATGAGAATTGAGAGGAGCTGCGTAGNGCGTAGGAAGGCGAGGGCCAGGCTAGATTTTTACAATAAAGATATATTAAAAAATCTTCACTTTTATTATTAAGATAAGCACATGGTTCATGTTAAAACTGCAAAACGTCACACTGTGATCTTTGAAACTGCTTTTACAATAAGCTACAGACTTGAAAACAATTCGGTAAAGCTACTGCCCCCACAACCGGGAAGCAGAAGATAATGGATGGATGGATGATGGAGGAGACCATCAAACAGCATGAGTGATCAGTTCAGTTGAACACCTGCCTGTTTGCTTCCGATCAGCTGTTCAAATCTCTGCAGGTTCTAATAAAAGATGCACCATGTCTTTCAGCTGAATCTCTCAGGGGCCACAGTTGGACGGTTGATAACTGAAAACTGTCCTTTCTGAATTTTTGACTGTTTTTATCTGACTTCATCCTAGAATCAAAAAAATTGTAACGTAATAACAGTTGAGCAGATTCTGGTAATATTTTATTAGGATTCATTAAAGGTCAAATGCAAATGGAAATTTTTATTAACTTCCAGTATGAATTTAAACAAACACTATACTGTACACACTTAACATTGTAAAATATGTTTAGGAAATTTAATGTTCAAGGACACCACTTGAGAAAAAAAGTTTAATAGGAAAACGGTAAATGGAGCTTACTTATATAGCGCTTTCCAGCCCCCTTTGAGGGGCCCCAAAACACTTCACAGTACCAGCCATCCACCCATTCATACACCCATTCATGCACCGGTAGCGGTAGGCTGCCATGCAAGGCGCTGCCTGTCCTACCGAGAGAAACTCGGGTTTAAGTGTCTTGCCCAGGGACACAACGAGGTATGCCGTGACCGGGGATCGAACCCGAGACCTTCTGGTCCTGAGCCGGCTGCCCTGCCTCTACACCATCTCAGCTTCAAAAAAGTAACAAAGGAAAATGTACAAAAATAAAAAATACTGCATCCAACTAATGATCAGTGTTGCCAGGTGAGAAATGTAGGATTATCGTACTAGAGACATAAGATTATCGTATTTTGAGGGAATTTATCGTACACCCATCATAACCAAAATAACAAGTTTATTAATGCGCTGTAGTCATTCTAGTGTTGAATAGTGTCTAACAAGCACTCACAGCTTTGTGGCATTAGTACGGATGGGAACTAATGAACCATAGATCTGTAATGAGCCCCCCCCCCCTCTTCTTGTTTTGTTTTATGGCAATTGGCAGACCAACTGTAAGGTGCATTACCGCCACCTACTGAGCTGGAGTGGGGACAGGAAATAAACAGGAAAAAATAATAATTCTGTAAAATTAATTTAATAACTCGACTAAATTCTCTCTATTAAGTTTGTATTTTTCAAGAAAATTATAATTTGATCTTTAACTTTACTGATATCACTACTAAAAACATCCCTCATTGTAAATTTAATATTCATTTATTTTTGGAAATGCATTCTTTGTTTCATACCCTGGACATTCCATAAAGACATGTTGAACCAGTTCAGGGAGATTGCTGGTGCACTTGTCATGTTGCATACTTTCTAATTATTTTAAGAGATTTATTAAGGCCTGTGTGTCCTATTCTATTTTCCTATTCTATTGTACCACTGGTACATTTTCATTTTTAAATCACTTCTTGGTCTACTGCCTTCATACATCTCCTCCTAAATGTCTCTCTGTGTGACCTTTTTTTAGTTAAATTTGTTAATAATAATAAATCTGTATGCCTCTCTTATGATTGTCCATTGTTGTTGCTGTTGTCATTCTTTGTTGAAAACAGGTCTCTTGTAAATGAGTCCTTGAGGCTCAATGGGATTAAGCTGTCTAAGTAAAGGTTGAATGAATTGCGAGTAATTAAAATTAAAAGTTCTACTGTTCAAAATATTTCTGTGAAAATTTCTCGGATAATTCAATCATGTTTCCAATCATTTTACAACAAGCTGTTTGGTTTAATACACAATCAATGTTGAAAGTATTATCAAAATTCATACTTGATGATGTAAAGCTTTTGTTTTATTTTGCTGTATTTCTTGATTTTATTTTACTTTTGATTACAATAAAGCTTATGATTATGGAATAGTTTGCATCCTGGTAATAATTTGAGTGGAATGCATTGATTTATTTTCAATAGAACAAAACATATTCATTTTAATTTGAGAGCTAATTTTGAGAATCTTAAATAAATTTACATCAAATTTCTGGTGCCCTGCTACAAGTCCAAATTCTTAGTTTATGTTACGACCCGTGAAGGCAATAACATATTCAAAGGACGCAGGAGAAAAGGTTAAAAGATGTTTATTTTTACTATAACTAAAAATCTGCTCCAGGTCGTCAGGTGCGTCTTGGGATCAGCTCTTCTGGAGTCCGGAGCCCACCTTCACCTCTTCAGGCGTCCTAAGGAAAAATAATAAATAAAAAAAACAACGTAACAAACGAATGGTGGGTCAGTGAGTCAGGCCAAACTGAGGAAAACGCCGTAAGACAGATCCATACCCTTATGGGGCCGTCAAAATCCTCTAGGCGCCGGACTATGGTCAAAAAGCCAAATAAAACTCCTATAATTGGAAAATGACGAAAAACAGGACTACCCACACTCACTGACCAAAAGTATCAAAGGAATGAAAATAATAATAATAACACGAATCCCTCTTTGTAGCCCTGAGGCTGATAAAGAGTCCAACAGGTTTCAAAAAGGTTTTAAAAAAAAGATCACAGCGATCAGAAGTACCAGAATCCTCAGAACCCTCAGGCGGACCTGTGATTCCTCTCAAAGCACTCAATACTCTAAAGCTAGAGTCCACACACAAGCTTCTGTTAGCTTAATCACACACACTCTCCAGTGAGAGTACTCCTACTTAAAGGCCAGGAGGGACGGAGGACCTCCTGGAGTTCCACTCACAATCAACCTGCAGCTCCCGCAGCTCAGGTGAAACACACTGGCATGATACCAGTAACCTGCTATTTCAGGCCACACTCTAGTATGAAGAGTCACCACTGCCTATGCAGCTTAAAACACAAATGTTCAGAAATGGGTGGAGACACTACTGAACATACACAGAGCACTAAAAGCACTCCTTACCCAAAACATGCAGCAGACCTTAAAAGAGTCTCTGCATAAACCTCCACACACACACAACTCTTAAGAATCTAGAGTCCTCATCTCCTCAATGGAGCTTAATCACAAACGTTTAGGAGTGGGCAGAGAACACACCTAAACCACACAAAGTGCACCAAAAGCACTAAGAACAAACTGTACAGCAGGCTCTCTCACCAGAAAACCTCTGCACCCAACCTCTGCAAAGAGCTTCTTCTTCTTCTTCTTTTGAGTTATGGCGGATCGCAAACAACTGTTAGGTGCATACCGCCACCTACTGTGCAGGAGTGTGTAACCTCTTAACTCCACTTACAATCTATATCTGAGTTTTGTGCGACTTAAAAATGTAAATAATGCTTTCCTTGTCCTATTGACGTCCTCCTTATTCCCTTCTGTCCCTAATATCCCTTTCAAGCTCCATTCTCTCCCCATCTCACTGACTTTTTCCCTCATCCTCTCTCTTTCTGCCGTGTACTTTGTACACGTCAACAGTACATGTTCCACACTTTCCTTTTCCCCACAAGCCTCACAATTATCATTATCTCTTTTCCCCATTAAATATAAAAAGTCATTTAAATAAGAGTGCCCTACCCTCAGTCTCATCATAATTACCTCTTCTCTTCTGTTTCTTCCTTTGAATTGCTGTAATTTCACTGACTTTTGTAAGGTATACAGCTTTCTTCCCTTTTTATCTTCATCCCATTTTTTCTGCCATATTTCTGTTCCTTTTTCCCTGATTAATGCTTTTCCTTCACCTATACCAAATGCGATAGGAATTGTTATTTGTGCTCCCGTAGCCTGTTTTGCAAGTCTATCTGCAGCTTCATTTCCCTTCACCCCCACATGTGCTGGTACCAAACAAAACTGAATGTCCATCCCTCCCCTGTGTAGTCAAAGTCAAAGTCAAAGTCAACTTTATTGTCAGATCTGCAATATGTACAGTGCAGGACATACACAGGACCGAAATTGCGTTTCTCTCAGTCCCTCGGTGCAACAGTAAACATCTAAACATTGAAACACTGAAACATATAATAATAGACATAAGCATAAAATAGTAAACCTAACACTGTCCTGAGTTTTTTGCATAGTGGTATAAGAGTATGAAAATTTACACCAACTCTAAAACTAAAACATTAAACATTTAATGAACATAATATTGGCTATGGTGAAACTATTTCTAAAGGGTGATTATATAATGTCAACGATTCCACATTTACTTTCCTTTTATTTGTAACAACCATACAACATGATTTACTTACTGATATTTTGAATCCCCATTCATACGACCATGTTTCTATTTCTTTAAGTGCTCTTTTAATGTTACCAACAACATGAGACACATTACGTCCTCTCATCCAAATGGCCCCATCGTCTGCATAAAGTGCCGATTGAATGCAGTTATGTAAATTAGAAAAGATATCATTAATCATGATATTAAACAACACTGGGCTAATAGCACTCCCTTGTGGTGTGCCGTTACGTATATTAAATCAAATCATGACATTAATTAAGCCACGCCCCCTCACAACAGGAAGTGTACAGTTATACATTGAACGTCCCGATCGGACACCTGTTACCTAATCAGCGGGACGGTCTGTCCAGTGACCGAAGACATGTTGCTGTAACAAGCTTTCCAACACTGACCGTTTTGGGTGGAGCATGTGGGCGTGGCGATGTGGCGAATCAGCCGTCACGCCGTCACAAACGAAACACTAATAGCACCTACACGAAAACAGTCTAATACATCAAACCTTCAGTGATTGACCCACATCCGGTCCCCTGCAATACTGAATGGTCAAATCATGACAATAATTAAGCCACGCCCCCTCACAACAGGAAGTGTACAGTTGTACATTGAACATCCCGATCGGACACCTGTTACCTAATCAGCGTGACGGTCTGTCCAGTGACAGTTAGCCTGTACAAACTATTATATATTTCAATTATAAGATCCTTCCTGCATTCCCCTTTAGACTGTAAACTGTCTAAGGCCGACTTGGAATCTGTGCAAATAACCACTCTGTCCGGTCTGACCTCTTCCACCCACTGCAGGCTGATGATTATTGCCACCATCTCTGCCATGAATACAGACAGTTGATCCGATAAGCGTTTGGATATTGTCGTCTTAAATTCTGGAACGTAAATCCCAATTCCCACACACCCATGTGCGGTTTTAGAGCCATCTGTGAAAATTTGCAAATAATTGGAATACGATTGTCTAAGGTAAGCACTGGTATTAAACCCCATTTCATATAAATTCCATTTTCGTTTCAGTTCTACAACTGTCATATCAATTTTAGTATTTGGAAATAACCAAGGAGGTACAACACTTATTGAATTACTCCTGGAGAATATTTTGTTTTCTAAACCATAAATAGATGCCCACTTATTTCCCATCCATCCAAATCCAGCCCTTTGATATTCGGAGTACTCCCAACAGTTCTGAATAATTTTTGTTGCAGGATTTTCACCGCCGCTGCCTTTAAGTTTGTTCCAATAATTAAGTGCTAGCTTTATTCTCCTAATGTCTAGCGGAGTCTCTCCTGTCTCTATTAAAAGAGCATTAGTGGGAGTGGATTTTATTGCGCCAGTACTTATCCTTAATGCCCTGTATTGCAACGTGTCAAGAGTTTTTAATGTAGTTTTTGCTGCTGCATTGTATACTATACATCCATAATCCATAGTTGTTCTCATTAGTGCTCTATATATATTCAACAAAGATTCTTTATCTGCCCCCCAATCACTTCCAGCTACTGCTTTCATGAGGTTAATCACTTTCTTACATTTAGTTTCTACATGTTTTATGTGAACTTTCCATGCATACGTTTTCTCTAACCATAAACCTAAATATTTGTATTCGGAAACTATTTCTAAAGGGTGATTATATAATGTCAACGATTCCACATTTACTTTCCTTTTATTTGTAACAACCATACAACATGATTTACTTACTGATATTTTGAATCCCCATTCATACGACCATGTTTCTATTTCTTTAAGTGCTCTTTTAATGTTACCAACAACATGAGACACATTACGTCCTCTCATCCAAATGGCCCCATCGTCTGCATAAAGTGCCGATTGAATGCAGTTATGTAAATTAGAAAAGATATCATTAATCATGATATTAAACAACACTGGGCTAATAGCACTCCCTTGTGGTGTGCCGTTACGTATATTAAAATCTCTGGAATAATCCTCCCCAATCTTCACTCTTATTTTCCTATCATTGAAGAAACTAGATATCCAATTATACACCCTCCCCCCTATTCCCAGTTGTTCTAATTTTATTAGCAACCCATTTCTCCACATCGAGTCATATGCTTTTTCTATGTCCAGGAACACCTATCTCTCTGACCGTACTCAATTCATTCAGCTTAAATCCTTCCGTTCCCAGTCTTCCCTTGTCTCCACGGGTGTCCCCCAAGGCTCTGTCCTCGGACCCCTTCTCTTCTTCATTTACCTCCTTCCTCTAGGTCACATCTTCCGCAAATATGGCGTACATTTCCACTGTTATGCTGATGACACACAGCTCTACTTGTCATCAAAACCTAACTCCACCCACCCTCCATCCTCACAGACTGTCTCAACGAGCTAAATCACTGGTTTTCTAATAATTTCCTTCAACTAAACAGTAAAAAATTAGAAATCATTCTTGTTGGTACCAAAAACTCTATTTCAAAATCAGAACATCTTCTCGTCCCCATTAACAACTCTCTGCTATCCCTCTCCCCTCAGATCAAGAGTCTCAGTGTCATCCTCGACACCACCCTCTCCTTCACTTCACACATCAACAATATTACTCGGTCTGCCTATTTCCACCTTCGTAATATTAACCGTCTCCGTCCTTCTCTCACATCCCGCTCCACAGCCATCCTGGTGCACAGTCTTGTGACTTCCTGTATTGATTACTGCAACTCCCTTCTCTACGGCCTCCCCAACAAATCTCTCCACAAGTTACAGATGGTCCAGAACTCAGCTGCCCGTGTCATCACTCAAACCTCCTACTATAACCACATCACTCCTGTCCTGCAGCAGCTCCACTGGCTCCCGGTTAAATCACGCATCATCTTCAAAATTCTACTCCTCACGTTCAAAGCTATCCACAACCTTGCCCCTCCTTATCTATCTGACCTCCTACAAATCTCCATCCCATCACGCTCTCTCAGATCCTCCTCTTCGCTACATCTCCATGTAC